>JARGYO010002622.1:0-28575 GCA_029206835.1 Rana muscosa | reverse complement strand
CCCTAAAAACAGAACTCACCCCCCACTACACAGTATATCGCCAACCCCCCATCACTCATTATTCCCCACCTCTCACCCTACCCCAGAAAACAAAATTTTTACCCCACCATGCTCCGCCTGCATCCCTCAGAGAATTAGTAATAATAAATTATATACTACAAGATAACTTATTACTACCCGACTCCCCCAAGCCTCGGGATAAGGCTCCGCTACCAATGCAGCACAATAAGCAAAAACGACTATTATCCCCCCCAAGTAAACAAGAAACAACACTAGAGATAAAAAACTAACCCCCCACTTTATTAATACTAAACATCCCACCCCAGAACCCCCTACTAACCCCAAAGCCGCATAATAAGGTGACGGGTTAGAAGCCACCGCCAAAAACCCCACTAACAAACACAATTCTATAATCATAGTTCCTACCAGGATTTTAACCTAGACCCATAGCTTGAAAAGCTATTGCTGTCATTCAACTACAAGAACCTTATGGCCCCCACAATACGTAAATCCCATCCCATCCTCAAAATCGTTAATGGCTCATTCATTGACCTCCCTACCCCTTCTAATATCTCCTCCTGATGAAACTTCGGGTCACTCCTAGGAGTATGCCTAATTGCCCAAATTGCTACCGGACTATTCTTAGCCATACACTATACAGCCGACACCTCCCTTGCATTTTCATCTATCGCCCATATCTGCCGAGATGTTAATAATGGCTGGCTACTCCGCAACCTTCATGCCAATGGCGCATCATTCTTTTTTATCTGCATTTACTTCCACATCGGACGGGGCCTCTATTATGGCTCCTACCTTTACAAAGAAACATGAAACATCGGAGTTATCCTCTTATTCTTAGTGATAGCTACAGCTTTTGTAGGCTATGTTCTTCCATGGGGCCAAATATCATTCTGAGGCGCTACAGTAATCACCAACCTCCTCTCAGCCGCCCCATATATCGGCTCCGACCTAGTTCAATGGATCTGAGGGGGCTTTTCAGTAGACAACGCCACTCTCACCCGATTCTTCACATTCCACTTTATTCTCCCATTTATCATCGCCGCCATAAGCATAATTCACCTTCTTTTTCTCCACCAAACCGGGTCATCTAACCCTACAGGATTAAACTCCAACCTCGACAAAATCACATTTCACCCCTACTTCTCCTACAAAGACCTCTTTGGCTTTGTTATCTTACTTGGCGCACTCGCAGCCCTATCAACCTTTGCCCCTAACCTCCTTGGAGACCCAGACAACTTCACACCCGCCAATCCCCTAGTCACACCCCCTCACATCAAACCAGAATGGTACTTCCTGTTCGCTTATGCTATTCTCCGCTCAATCCCTAACAAACTCGGCGGCGTCCTAGCCCTCCTCTTCTCAATTCTTATCTTATTCCTAATGCCTATTATCCATACTTCCAAACTCCGCTCGCTCATGTTCCGCCCCATCGCAAAAATCTTCTTTTGAACTCTAATCGCCAATACAGCTATTCTCACATGAATCGGCGGTCAGCCAGTAGAAGACCCATTTATCGTCATCGGCCAAATTACCTCCGGACTTTACTTCTTAATCTTTGTCCTTCTCGTTCCCACTTTAGGCCTCCTAGAAAACAAACTGCTCAAAGTCTAATGAGCGCAGGCACGGGGGCCGTGCCCGTGCCTATGTATAACAATCATTCATATGTCATACACACATTAAGTAGATCATATTAATCCCTAGTACTATATCTTATGTATAATAATCATTCATCTATTTTATAGGCACATTAAGTAGATCATATTAATCCCTAGTACTATATCTTATGTATAATAATCATTCATCTATTTTATAGGCACATTAAGTAGATCATATTAATCCCTAGTACTATATCTTATGTATAATAATCATTCATCTATTTTATAGGCACATTAAGTAGATCATATTAATCCCTAGTACTATATCTTATGTATAATAATCATTCATCTATTTTATAGGCACATTAAGTAGATCATATTAATCCCTAGTACTATATCTTATGTATAATAATCATTCATCTATTTTATAAGCACATTAAGTAGATCATATTAATCCCTAGTACTATATCTATGTATAATAATCATTCATCTATTTTATAGGCACATTAAGTAGACCATATCCTGTTTACTACATGTTCTATGTTTAATGATCATTCATTTATATTCAAATAATGCTACCAATAAATTTACATCACCTATATATGAGGCATTATTAACATAATATGTATAATAAACATTAATTTATTTTCATCAAGCTTACCATAATCCCATGAAACAGTACACTACCATACGTTAATAACTTGACCACCAGGGAATAACCTAATAACTGACTGGGGTCCGCCCATACTATTTCCACTTGATCGGACCTTCTCTTGTTAAAACTAATACGTATCTTGAACCAAGTGAGTCCAACTGGATCTCCCAAATTGCTCAATTCTGCCGAATCAGCGTAATGATATACCTCTAGCAAGCTTAATTTGACACCTTAAGGGTTACCCAACACATCCTCCAATATAATGAGTGTTTAGTTCATATCATCAAGGTGGAACCTTCCCTTGCATGAGATCATGCAGACTCTCACGACTATCTTCCTTAATACCCTACCATGGACTATCTCATATAAAGTATAACTTGATTAATTGCATAAATCATTACTTACATCATAAATAAACCAGTCCTCAACACTGTAAAATGACACATGACGCCCACTCATCAGCCCTACCGTAACCCCCGTCAACCACCCCTGGTTCGGGCCTAGGAAGCTGGTTAACCTTCCATGGGCCTCGATCGTAGAGTAACAGTACTTGACCTTTAGGAGGTAACTGACGGATGTGAATCTATGGACCCATATCGATTAATCGAACACCAAATGCGTTTTAAAAGGTAACCCTCCTATGCGTTAAATACCTGGGTACAAGCTCAGGCCACTTAATGACAGCGAGAACACCCGGTATTTAATTTGGGGGGAATGCGATCACCAGCTACAGGAAATGGGCTCACAGCCCATGGCCAGGGGTTGAACTTATGGTGCTGGTAGGAGCTCAAGGACCATGTCTCTAGTATTACGCATATTATCCATGCTCGAATGACATAGTGTTATGTCATCATCGTTGATTCTTCCCCCCTCTTAACACCGTGAATTTCGGCAAACCCAATAATTTTAATTTTTTTTTTAAAAATTTTTCATGGATAATTTCAGCGTTTTTTTTCGTTACCCCCCCCCTTTCCCCCCCCACACCGAATTCTCTATAGTTTGCTTAAAACCCCCCCCGAGATTAAGGTTTATAAAGATATTCGCCGCAGGCCACACCCCCCCCATACGAAATACCACAGAAATAACGTTTTATCCTACACCCATTGATATATGCCCATTAGAGCCTACACTTTATCAGCTGACTCGTCATATTTTGCCCAATTTCTTCCGGGACTCATTTGTATTCTTTATTATATATCGTCCCTTTTCAAAACGTTTACTTTGTCCAATATTAGCCCCCTCAGGGACTCACTTGTATTCTTTATTATATATCGTTCTTTTCAAAACGTTTACTTTGTCCAATATTAGCCCCTTCAGGGACTCATTTATATTCTTTATTATATATCGTTCCTTTTCAAAACGTTTACTTTATCCAATATTAGCCCCTTCAGGGACTCATTTATATTCTTTATTATATATCGTTCTTTTCAAAACGTTTACTTTGTCCAATATTAGCCCCTTCAGGGACTCATTTATATTCTTTATTATATATCGTTCCTTTTCAAACGTTTACTTTGTCCGATATTAGCCCCTTCAGGGACTCATTGTATTCTTTATTATATATTGTTCCTTTTCAAAACGTTTACTTTGTCCGATATTAGCCCCTTCAGGGACTCATTGTATTCTTTATTATATATTGTTCCTTTTCAAAACGTTTACTTTGTCCGATATTAGCCCCTTCAGGGACTCATTTGTATTCTTTATTATATATTGTTCCTTTTCAAAACGTTTACTTTGTCCGATATTAGCCCCTTCAGGGACTCATTTGTATTCTTTATTATATATCGTTCCTTTTCAAAACGTTTACTTTGTCCGATATTAGCCCCTTCAGGGACTCATTTGTATTCTTTATTATATATCGTTCCTTTCAAAACGTTTACTTTGTCCGATATTAGCCCCTTCAGGGACTCATTTGTATTCTTTATTATATATCGTTCCTTTTCAAAACGTTTACTTTGTCCGATATTAGCCCTTCAGGGACTCATTTGTATTCTTTATTATATATCGTTCCTTTCAAAACGTTTACTTTGTCCGATATTAGCCCCTTCAGGGACTCATTTGTATTCTTTATTATATATCGTTCCTTTTCAAAACGTTTACTTTGTCCGATATTAGCCCCTTCAGGGACTCATTTGTATTCTTTATTATATATCGTTCCTTTTCAAAACGTTTACTTTGTCCGATATTAGCCCCTTCAGGAACTCATTTGTATTCTTTATTATATATCGTTCCTTTTCAAAACGTTTACTTTGTCCGATATTAGCCCCTTCAGGAACTCATTTGTATTCTTTATTATATATCGTTCCTTTTCAAAACGTTTACTTTGTCCGATATTAGCCCCTTCAGGGACTCATTTGTATTCTTTATTATATATCGTTCCTTTTCAAAACGTTTACTTTGTCCGATATTAGCCCCTTCAGGGACTCATTTGTATTCTTTATATGTTCCTTTCAAACTTCTATTTAAATTTATGTATGAAGGGGACCCCCAGACTCGTCTACTCTAATAATGTATATAATCCTTTCAAGGACTCCATCTGCATTCCTTGATCCATTGTGTACCGACCCCTTTTCAGATGTTTATTAATTTGTATTTATTCTAATTTTTTTTTATTCTCACCATTGTACATTAACCCCCTTTCAAGCATTCATCAATCTGTAATAATTTAGAATTTTTTTTTTGAAAAATTTTCTGCATCACCCTCTTTCAAGCATTCACCTATTTATACTTGCCTTTTTGAAAACTTTTTTTTAATTTTACACCAGCCCCTTTTCTTGATGTTTAACAACTTTAGTACTTTTTCTTTTTTACTCTTTTTTTTTTTTACTCTTTTAAACCAGCCCATTTTTTAGATGTTCCTAAATTCATTTATACTTTTTTTTTTCTTCCTTAACTTTTTTTTTTTTTTTTGCATTAGCCCATTTCCAAATGATTGTCAATTTAAAAAACACCCCTTTTTTTACCTTTTTTTGGCCCTTTTTCATTTTTTCAATATTTTGTGTCAGCCCGTTTTTTAGATGTTTACTAATTTATACACGCCCTTTTTTGTTTTTGGTGCCTTATCGTGGCCCAATTACAAATGGTAATTAATTTTTACACCCCTTTTATCAATTTTCACTATTTTGCATCAACGGTTTTTAGACATATACTAATATATTTTATCTACCCACTCTTTCATCATTTATCCCCGCACCCCATACGACGTTGTTGAATTTCATAAACATCTCATTTTGTACCACCTACTTTTAAATATTAATATACTATGCTCATGTTTACAGCTCGTGTGCCAACATACTATATACCCCCCCCCCATACATGCTCAATATCTACCCCCCGCTCCTTATACTTTCCCCCGCATACCCTAACATGTATCTTATATATATGTATATCTAATATAAGAGACTATACCTCACACTAAGCCCGCTTTTAAAGGAAAAGAGCCTTCCACTGGCCTTAGGCGCCACATCCCTTGGTGCAAGTCCAAGTAAAAGCTCCGCCCTGATAGCTTAAATTAAAGCATCGGTCTTGTAAGCCGAAGACTGCAACCTAATCCCTGCTCAAGGCTTCAGAACAAAAGGACTTTAACCTTTACCACCGACCCCCAAAGCCGGTATTCTACCTAAACTATGCTCTGTACTCTTATAGCTTAACTTTAAAGTATAACGCTGAAAACGCTAAGATGAGCCCTAAAAAGTTCTAAGAGTATAAAGGTTTGGTCCTAGCCTTACTATCATCTATTTCTCAACTTACACATGCAAGTCTCAGCACCCCAGTGAAAACGCCCTTTCAACCTTCACCAGGCAAAGGAGCTGGTATCAGGCACAGACCCTTGCCCATAACACCTAGTCTCACCACACCCCCAAGGGTGATCAGCAGTGATTAACTTTGCGCATAAGCGACAGCTTGACTCAGTTAGAGAAAAGAGGGCCGGCTAACACGGTGCCAGCCGCCGCGGCTACACCATGGGCTCAAGTTGATACTTACCGGCGTTAAGCGTGATTAAAGTTCTTACTAATTAGAGTTAAATTAATACTTAGTAGTTTTATGCTTGCTATTAAGAAACCCGCAAACGAAAGTTACCCTAATCACTGCACTTGAATACACGACAGCTAAGAAAACAAACTGGGATTAGATACCCCACTATGCCTAGCCGTAAACAATTAATTTACACCTCCAACGCCAGGGAATTACGAGCAATGCTTAAAACCCAAAGGATTTGACGGTGTCCCACCCCACTAGAGGAGCCTGTTCTATAATCGATGATCCCCGCTTCACCCGACCGTTCCTCGCTCATCAGTCTGTATACCTCCGTCGAAAGCTTACCATGTGAACGCCAACAGTAAGCTTAATGATCTCGCCATCAACACGTCAGGTCAAGGTGCAGCTTAAGGAACGGGAAGTAATGGGCTACAATTTCTAATTTAGAACAAACGAAAGACTATGTGAAATCCTAGTCATGAAGGTGGATTTAGTAGTAAAAAGGAAATAGAGTGTCCGTTTTAACTCGGCTCTGGGACGCGTACACACCGCCCGTCACCCTCTTCAATAGTACTTTTCCTGTCCCTAACCCACACGCACATTTTAGAAGAGGCAAGTCGTAACATGGTAAGTGTACTGGAAAGTGCACTTGGTATACTACAAAATGTAGCTTAACAAAAGCCCCTCGCTTACACCTAGGAAATATCTGTTAAACCCAGATCATTTTGAGCCTAAAATCTAGCCCACACACTCGCATGACCTTTTTACCCCACCTCCACCCAAACAAAACATTTTAACATTTTAGTACAGGCGATCGAAAAATTTCTAAGCGCTTCAGATAAAGTACCGCAAGGGAAAAATGAAATAGAAATGAAATAACCCTAAAGCCCCAGACAGCAGAGATTACACCTCGTACCTTTTGCATCATGGTCTAGCCAGTCTACCCAAGCAAAATGAAACCTTCAGTTTGACACCCCGAAACTAAGCGAGCTACTTCAGAACAGCCTAATGGGCCAACCCGTCTCTGTTGCAAAAGAGTGGGAAGATTCTTAAGTAGAGGTGATAAGCCTACCGAGCTTAGAGATAGCTGGTTGTTCAGGAAAAGAGTCTTAGCTCTACCTTAAGCTTCCTCATTATATTAAGCAAACCCCAAAGCTTAAGAGCCATTCAAATAAGGCACAGCTTATTTGAAATAGGATACAACCTACAACACAGGGTAAACAAGGGTGAACTAAGTAAAGTGGGCCTAAAAGCAGCCACCTTTTAAAAAGCGTTAAAGCTTAACTATTTTCTACTCATAATTCCTCTAACCCCCACTAACCCTTCATTATTACTGAATAACTTTATAATTCGTATAAAAGCTATTATGCTAGAACTAGTAACAAGAAATCGCCTTTCTCCTAAATGTAAACGTAAACCAAAATAGACCATCTATTGGTTATCAACGCAAATGCTAAAATCATAGTAACACTCACTAGAAAATCCTATGACCTCCCAACGTTAACCTTACACTAGAACATTCCAGGAAAGATTAAAAGAAAAAGAAGGAACTCGGCAAATCTTAGCCTCGCCTGTTTACCAAAAACATCGCCTCTTGACAAACATAAGAGGTCCAGCCTGCCCAGTGACAAAGTTCAACGGCCGCGGTACCCTAACCGTGCGAAGGTAGCATAATCACTTGTTCTTTAAATGAGGACTAGTATCAACGGCACTACGAGGGCTATACTGTCTCCTTTCTCCAATCAGTGAAACTGATCTCCCCGTGAAGAAGCGAGGATCAAAATATAAGACGAGAAGACCCCATGGAGCTTTAAACTCATCATACATCTCTGTGCTCCCCATCATCATACACAAGAAATCTGTATGCTAGTTTTAGGTTGGGGGGACCACGGAGTAAAATTTAACCTCCACAACAAATGGGCTAACACCCTTATCTACGAGATACAACTCTAAGAATTACTAAACCAATGTTTATGACCCGATAATTCGATCAATGAACCAAGTTACCCTGGGGATAACAGCGCAATCTACTTCAAGAGCCCATATCGACAAGTAGGTTTACGACCTCGATGTTGGATCAGGGTATCCTGGTGGTGCAGCCGCTACTAACGGTTCGTTTGTTCAACGATTAAAACCCTACGTGATCTGAGTTCAGACCGGAGTAATCCAGGTCGGTTTCTATCTATAAAGGGCTTCCCCCAGTACGAAAGGACCGGGACAACATGGCCAATGCTCAAACAAGCCATCACCTCTCACTAATGAAGTAATATTAATTAGCCAAGACCTAATACCTCACCCTAAACAAGGGTAGTTAGCATGGCAGAGCTTGGTAATGCAAAAGACCTAAGTCCTTTAAACCGGGGTTCAAATCCCCTTACTAACTATGAAACTTTTACTCGTACACCTCCTACCACTACTCTATATCGCCCCAATTCTACTCGCAGTAGCATTCTTAACCCTAATTGAACGAAAAGTTTTAGGTTATATACAACATCGTAAAGGCCCTAATGTTGTTGGACCATACGGTCTTCTACAACCGATCGCCGATGGCGTAAAGTTATTTATTAAAGAACCAATCCGCCCATCAACATCCTCTCAAATCTTATTCATCCTGGCCCCCACCCTCGCCCTAACCCTCGCTATAGTTATATGAACCCCATTTCCCTTACCTATTCCTTATTCAGACCTAAACCTTAGTATTCTGTTTATTCTCGCTATCTCCAGCCTAACCGTCTACACGATTTTAGGTTCAGGATGGGCCTCTAACTCTAAATACGCCCTAATCGGAGCCCTCCGAGCCATTGCCCAAACCATTTCATACGAAGTTACCTTGGCCCTAATCATTTTATGTGCCGTCTTTCTGGCAGGAGGATTTACTCTCTCCTCCTTCGCCACCTCACAGGAATTCACATGATTTATTTTACCCCTCTGACCCATATTTCTAATATGATTTGTCTCCACCCTCGCCGAAACTAACCGAGCACCCTTCGACCTCACAGAAGGCGAGTCAGAACTAGTTTCAGGCTTCAATGTTGAATACGCAGGAGGACCCTTTGCTTTATTTTTCCTCGCAGAATACGCCAACATTTTAATAATGAACACCCTTTCTACTGTCATCTTTCTTGGCTCCCACATATTGTCATTAACCTTATCCACATCTCTTCTCATAACCAAAGCCTCAATTCTGTCCCTCTGCTTCTTATGAATCCGAGCCTCATACCCGCGATTCCGCTATGATCAACTCATGCACCTTGTATGAAAAAATTTTCTCCCATTAACACTTGCCCTAGTCATCCTTTATATTTCTATGCCAATTTCCCTCCTCCTTACCCCGCCCCTGCCCTGGAAGTGTGCCTGAAAGCTAAGGACCTCCTTGATAGGGAGGCTCATAGGGGTTCAAACCCCCTCACTTCCTTTAAAGAGATAGGAATCGAACCTACACCCAAGAGATCAAAACCCTTTGCACTTCCTTTATACTACTCCTTAGTAAGGTAAGCTAAATAAGCTTTTGGGCCCATACCCCAACAATGTTGGTTAAAATCCTTCCTTTACTAATTAATCCCCTCGCCCTAACAATCTTCCTATTAAGTCTCGCCATCGGAACCACTATTACGCTATCCAGTTTCCACTGATTATTAGCCTGAATCGGCCTAGAAATCAACACTCTTGCTGTCATCCCCTTAATAACTAAGATTCCTCACCCACGAGCCATTGAAGCTGCTACAAAATATTTCCTGACCCAAGCCGCAGCTTCCGCCTTAATCCTATTTTCAAGCCTCATTAATGCCTGACAAACAGGAGAGTGAAATATTGATTCCCTTACAGACCTACCTATAAATGCCCTCTCCGTTGCTCTCATAATAAAACTCGGTCTAGCCCCGCTACACTTTTGAATACCAGAAGTTCTTCAAGGGATTTCACTCCCTACAGGGTTAATCCTGTCAACCTGACAGAAGATCGCCCCAATAACACTGCTTCTCCAAACTTCACATCTCCTTAACCTAAACTTAACAATTGCCCTAGGCTTTACCTCTATTCTAATTGGAGGGTGAGGCGGTATTGGCCAAACACAGCTTCGAAAAATTATAGCTTTCTCCTCTATCGGTCACCTAGGATGAATGATTATTATTTTAAAATTTAACCCCCAACTATCCCTACTTAACTTTGTACTGTACTTCATTATGACGGCCGCCATATTTATATCCCTAATTTCATTATCCGCAACAAAAATATCTCAAATCTCCTCTTCATGATCAAAAACCCCCACTCTTTCTTCAACTACAATACTTATTATATTATCCTTAGCGGGCCTTCCACCCCTCACAGGCTTCGCTCCCAAACTCTTAATTACCCTTGAATTAATTAAACAAAACGCAACTCTACTTGCTGCAGCAATCATGTTTATCTCTTTATTAGCCCTTTTTTTTTATTTACGACTAACATACATTATTACCATAACCCTCTCCCCAAACACCCCTAATTCATTAATCACCTGACGAACCACCCCAAAATCACACCCATCAACCGCTATCATAAATACCCTCGCCCTCATTCTTCTTCCCCTTACCCCAACCCTCCTCATATAGAAACTTAGGCTAACACAGACCAAAGGCCTTCAAAGCCTTAAGTGAAGGTTAAACCCCTTCAGTTTCTGTAGAACTTGCAGGATATTAACCCACATCTCCTGAATGCAACTCAGACCCTTTAAATTAAGATAAAGTCCTTCTAGAATGACGGGCCTTGATCCCGCAATATTTTAATTAACAGCTAAACACTCTATCCAGCGAGCTTCATTCTACTTCTCCCGCTTCTTAAAAAAACGGGAGAAGCCCCGGCAGGAATTATCCTGCATCTTAAGGTTTGCAACCTCATGTGCTAACACCCCAAGGCCTGGTAAAGAGAGGGCTCAAACCTCTGTCCTCGGAGCTACAATCCGCCACCTGCTCGGCCACTTTACCTGTGATATTCACCCGCTGATTCTTCTCTACTAATCATAAAGACATTGGAACCCTTTATCTAATCTTTGGCGCCTGAGCCGGTATGGTCGGGACAGCCCTAAGCCTACTTATCCGAGCAGAACTAAGCCAACCCGGAACCCTCCTTGGCGATGATCAGATTTACAACGTCATCGTCACTGCACACGCATTTGTAATAATTTTCTTTATAGTCATGCCCATCCTAATCGGAGGCTTCGGAAATTGACTAGTTCCACTAATAATTGGGGCCCCTGATATAGCTTTCCCCCGAATAAACAATATAAGCTTCTGACTCCTACCCCCATCTTTCTTCCTCCTCCTAGCTTCCTCCACTGTCGAAGCTGGGGCCGGCACAGGCTGAACAGTTTACCCTCCCCTGGCCGGAAATTTAGCCCACGCAGGCCCATCCGTAGACTTAGCTATCTTCTCACTACACTTGGCTGGGGTATCATCTATTCTAGGAGCTATCAATTTCATCACAACAATCATTAATATAAAACCGGCATCAACAACACAATACCAAACACCCCTCTTTGTTTGATCAGTCCTAATTACTGCAGTCCTCTTGCTTCTATCCCTTCCGGTTCTGGCTGCCGGAATCACTATGCTTCTCACTGACCGAAACTTAAACACCACCTTCTTTGACCCAGCGGGAGGTGGAGACCCAGTCCTTTACCAACACCTATTCTGATTCTTTGGCCACCCTGAAGTCTATATTCTTATTCTCCCGGGCTTTGGCATCATCTCCCACGTAGTAGCCTATTATTCCAACAAAAAAGAACCCTTCGGATACATGGGTATAGTGTGAGCAATACTCTCCATCGGCCTCTTAGGCTTTATTGTCTGAGCACATCATATATTCACGACCGACCTAAATGTAGACACACGAGCCTACTTTACATCTGCCACAATAATCATTGCCATTCCCACAGGGGTTAAAGTCTTTAGCTGACTAGCCACAATGCACGGAGGGATTATTAAATGAGACGCCCCCATACTCTGAGCCCTCGGATTTATTTTCCTATTTACAGTTGGAGGCCTTACCGGCATTGTTCTGGCAAACTCCTCTATCGATATTGTTCTTCATGATACATACTATGTAGTAACCCACTTTCACTACGTTTTATCCATGGGAGCAGTCTTTGCCATTATGGCCGGGTTTGTCCACTGATTCCCCCTATTTACAGGCTTCACCCTTCATAAACTATGAGCCAAAATCCATTTTATCGTAATATTCGCCGGAGTAAATCTAACATTCTTCCCTCAACACTTCCTTGGCCTGGCAGGAATGCCCCGCCGTTATTCGGACTACCCGGACGCTTACACCCTCTGAAATACAGTCTCATCCATTGGCTCATTAATTTCCCTTGTAGCTGTTATCATAATAATGTTTATTATCTGAGAAGCTTTCGCTGCCAAACGCCTATTCCCGGGAGCAGAATTAGCATCAACTAATATCGAATGAGTACTAGGATTCCCACCTCATTATCACACATTCGAAGAATCAACTTTTTCTATTAAATTAGCACAAGAAAGGGGGGAATTGAACCCCCGTACCCCGGTTTCAAGCCAGACACATAGCCTCTCTGTCACTTCCTTGAGGGGTTAGTTAAATAATAACATTGCCTTGTCAAGACAAAATTACTAGTTAAACTCTTGTACCCCTCTATGGCACACCCCACCCAACTCGGCTTCCAAGATGCAGCCTCCCCAATCATAGAAGAACTACTTCACTTTCATGACCACGCCCTTATGGCGGTACTTTTAATTAGTATACTTGTCCTATATATCATCTCTGTTTTAATAACGACTAAACTTTCTAGCACTAATACAATTGATGCCCAAGAAATCGAAATAGTCTGGACAATTATACCAGCCATTATCCTTATCGTAATTGCTCTACCATCCCTACGTATCCTTTACCTAATAGATGAAATCAGTAACCCAGACATAACTGTAAAAACGATCGGCCACCAATGATACTGAAGCTACGAGTACTCAGACTTTACCAACTTAAACTTTGACTCTTACATAACCCCCACCAAAGACTTAGAACCCGGCCACTTCCGCCTTCTAGAAGTAGATAACCGGATAGTTACCCCCATCGGGACAGCCACACGAATCCTTATCACTGCTGAAGATGTTCTTCACTCCTGGGCTGTCCCTGCCCTGGGTGTAAAATCAGATGCAATCCCAGGCCGACTCAATCAAACCTCCTTCCTTATCGCTCACCCCGGAGTCTACTACGGCCAATGCTCTGAAATCTGTGGAGCTAATCACAGCTTCATACCTATTGTTATTGAAGCCCTACCAGTAACAAATTTCTTAAATTGAATTAATACTACTCAAGACGCCTCATTAAGAAGCTGTAGGTTAGCGACAGCCTTTTAATCTGTAGACAGGTGATTCCAACCACCCTTAATGACATGCCACAACTCGACCCTATTCCATGACTCTCCTACCTTACCCTCGTATGATTGATTTTCCTCTTTCTAGCGCCCTCCAAAATCCTGAACCATACAAATCTCAACGAACCTGATTCTAAAAGTACCAAAACAAATAATTATCTATGAACCTGGCCATGATAATAGATCTATTTAGCCAATTTACCTCCACAACCTCACTTGGTGTCCCCCTTATTTTTTTAGCCACATTAACCCCCTGATTACTATTCCCCACCCCTCCTGCTAAATGAATAAACAACCGTCTTCTAACCCTCCAAAACTGATTTTTGACTTTATTCACCAAACAACTCCTCTCACCTCTAAATACCCCCGCCCATAAATGAGCCTTTATCCTAGCCTCTCTAATAATCTTTCTTCTAAGCATAAACCTACTGGGCTTATTACCTTACACGTTCACGCCAACAACACAGCTATCAATCAATCTAGGACTGGCCGTCCCACTTTGACTAGCAACTGTTCTTACAGGCTTCCGTAACCAACTAAACCACTCCCTCGCACACTTCCTCCCAGAAGGAACCCCAACCCCCCTCATCCCAGTCTTAATTATAATTGAAACTATTAGTCTCTTTATCCGACCCTTGGCCCTAGGTGTCCGACTCACCGCCAACCTTACCGCCGGACACCTCCTTATTCACTTAATCTCATCAGCTGTATCCGCAATTTTCTCCTTATCTGTCTTGGCCTCCCTATTAACCTTTATAGTTCTGATCCTCCTAACAATCTTAGAAATTGCAGTCGCTATAATCCAAGCTTACGTCTTTATTCTACTCTTAAGCCTGTATTTGCAAGAAAACACTTATGGCCCACCAAGCACACGCCTTCCACATAGTTAACCCCAGCCCTTGACCCCTAACAGGAGCCGCCGCCGCTTTTTCATTAACATCAGGCCTTGCCGCATGATTCCACTTTAACACTTTCACCGTATTGGCCTTAGGTCTTATCTTAATATTATTAACAATGTACCAATGATGACGAGATGTCGTCCGTGAGGGGACCTTCCAAGGCCATCATACCCCACCCGTACAAAAAGGACTTCGCTATGGCATGATTTTATTTATTACCTCTGAAGTATTCTTCTTCATCGGCTTCTTTTGGGCATTTTATAACGCCAGCCTTGCCCCCACACCAGACGTAGGAGAATGTTGACCCCCAGCAGGAATCACCCCTTTTAACCCATTTGAAATTCCTCTCCTTAATACAGCTGTCCTACTTGCCTCAGGAGTTTCGGTCACTTGAGCTCACCACAGTATTATACAAGCCAACCGCAAAGGAACCCTCCAAGCCCTCAGTGTCACAGTTACCCTTGGTCTCTACTTTACCTTCCTCCAAGCCATGGAATATTATGAAGCCCCTTTTACAATTGCAGACGGAATTTACGGCACTACATTCTTTGTAGCTACAGGCTTCCACGGCTTACATGTCATTATTGGCTCAATTTTTCTCATCGCCTGCCTCCTCCGTCAATTACTTTTTCATTTTACTTCGCAACACCACTTTGGATTTGAAGCCGCCGCTTGATACTGACATTTTGTAGACGTTGTTTGACTTTTCCTCTATGTTTCAATCTACTGATGAGGCTCATATTTTCTTAGTATAACAGTATGGGTGACTTCCAATCACCCGGTCTTGGTTGAACTCCGAGAGAAAATAGTGCTAATATTCTTCTCTATTGCCTCCCTCTTATCGATCATCTTAGCCGTCCTTAGTTTCTGACTTCCCCTTATTATTCCTGACACAGAAAAACTCTCTCCATACGAATGTGGTTTCGACCCCCTTGGATCCGCCCGTCTCCCCTACTCCATACGATTCTTCCTCGTAGCTATTCTCTTTCTCCTCTTTGACCTAGAGATCGCATTACTGCTCCCAACCCCCTGGGCTATCCAACTCTCAACCCCCACCATAACCATCATCTGGGCCTCCATCATTATTATCCTCTTAACCCTCGGCTTCATCTACGAATGAGTCCAAGGGGGCCTTGAGTGAGCCGAATGGGGTGCTAGTCCAAAAAAGACAGCTGATTTCGACTCAACTAATTATGGTTTAAATCCATAGCGCCCCTATGTCTATTCTTTTGATTATAATATTTTCTATTGTTCTCGCGGGCCTGTCCTTTCACCGTATACACCTTTTATCGGCCCTCCTATGCCTAGAAGGTATAATACTCACCGTCTTTATCGGCCTCAGCCTCTGACCAAGCCAACTAACTATAAGCCCTTTTATATCCCCCCTGATTATATTAACGTTATCAGCCTGTGAGGCAGCCCTAGGCCTCTCTTTAATAATTGCCACTGCCCGCTCTCACGGCACAGATAATCTTAAAACCCTAAACCTCCTGCAATGCTAACTATTGTATCTGCTTGAATTTCAGTATTTCCCACAATTCTCCTAACACCCCCCAAACACATATGAACCCTGGCCACCGGCCAGGGTTTCCTAATCACATTCTTCTCCCTCTCATGAATCTTCCTTCAAGACTTTAACTTCGCCAATTCTCTATTCCTTATTGATAAAATTTCAGGCCCTCTTGCTATTTTAACTTGTTGATTATTCCCCCTCACTATACTAGCCAGCCAAAGTAAAATACGCCTAGAACCCATTAACCGCCAACGAACTTATATTCTTAATATTACATTTTTACAACTTACAACCCTTTTAGCCTTCACAACCCCAGACTTAATACTGTTCTTCATCTTCTTTGAGGCCTCACTAATTCCCACTATAATTGTTATCACCCGCTGAGGCGCCCAAGAACGACGACTAGAAGCCGGCATGTACTTAGCATTTTATACGATACTTGGGGCAGTTCCCCTTATAGTTTGAATTGTTAAATTCTACTCAATGCACGGCTCCCTACTCCCGACCTTAACACACACCCTCCATGTTACTCAAGCTTCAACAAACTACCCCGGCCTATTTTGAGCAACCTATAATGCAGCATTTCTTATTAAATTACCAATTTATTGCCTTCACCTATGACTCCCCAAAGCCCATGTAGAAGCACCAATTGCAGGCTCTATAGTACTAGCGGGTACCCTACTCAAGCTCGGAGGATACGGTATTCTCCGAACATCTCCCCTACTTCAAGAAAATAACCTAAACCAAACACTACCTATTATACTCATTGCCATCCTAGGCATTCTAGCTACTGCTCTCCTCTGCCTCCGACAAACAGATCTAAAATCACTCATCGCCATATCATCAGTTAGTCATATAAACCTCGTAGTTGCCGCTGTCCTAATCTCTTCCCCATGAAGTTACTCAGGGGCAATAGTGATAATAATCGCCCACGGCCTCACCTCTTCAGCCCTCTTTTGCCTTGCCAACACCTCCTATGAACGCACAAACAGCCGAACTATGATTTTACTCCGGGGAACACTAATAATCTTTCCCCTCGCCGGAGCATGATGACTAATTATTATACTACTTAACATAGGCCTCCCCCCATCAATTAACTTCGCAGGAGAAATGCTCATTATACTTTCTCTGTATAACTGATCCCCCCTCGCCTTTTTAATCGTCGCCCTTAATTTAATTTTCACAACCGCCTATACCCTCTATGTTCTCTGAGCCACCCAACGAGGCCCCCTCCCTAACCATATCAAAACCCTATTTCCCTATCAAATTCGTGAACACCTCCTACTTCTTCTACACATTTTACCAGGCCTTCTTCTTATCCTCAACCCAGAGTTCATCTTCTGCGGATATAGTTTAATAAAAACACTAGATTGTGGTTCTAGCAATAAAGGTTAAAACCCTCTTGTTCACCGAGCTTGCCTGGTGTAGTGAGAACTGCTAATTACTCACAACCATGGTTCAATTCCATGGTTCGCTCACACATACTGTTCTAACCACCAGTATGAATTTATGGCTCACACCCCCACCAACCTCGTCGCATTAACTGCCTCTATCCTAACTATTATTATCATCCTTAATGCTCTCACCAATTCACGAACAAAGACCTTCTACTTACAAGCCCAAAATGCAGTAAAAATAGCATTTTTTATTTCCCTTATCCCCCTGTATCTTTTCCTTAGTGATGACAACGCTAACACCTCAGCTAACGCAACATGATTCCACCTGGGGGCCTCCAGCTTCCCATTCACCACGCAATTTGATATATACGCCCTCCTTTTCCTTCCCGTCGCCTTTCTAGTCACATGAAGTATCCTAGAGTTTTCTACATGGTATATGCAAACTGACCCCAACATTAACCTGTTTTTTAAATACTTATTAATTTTTCTCCTTGCTATAGTCACCCTTGTATGTTCCGGAAATCTTTTCCTCCTCTTCGTGGGATGAGAAGGTGTAGGAATTATGTCCTTCTTGCTGATCGGCTGATATCACGCCCGGGCAAACGCTGCCACTGCGGCTTTGCAGGCCGTCCTTTATAACCGCGCGGGAGACATCGGATTCTTGACAGCCTTTTGCTGACTAATGACATACGCCCAGTCTATTAATCTCCCCTATATTCTCACCATATCCCCTTCTACGTTTCTCCTAGCGGGGTTCATCGTGGCTGCAGCCAGCAAATCCGCCCAATTCGGCTTCCACCCATGACTAGCCTCAGCAATAGAAGGTCCTACACCCGTATCCGCGCTCCTGCACTCTAGTACCATAGTAGTGGCAGGCATTTTTCTTCTCATCCGCATCCACCCCCTCTTAGCTCAAAACCCCGCAGCCCTAACGATCTGCCTCTGCCTAGGAGCTATTTCCACATTCTATGCTGCTACCTATGCCTTGACCCAAAATGATGTCAAAAAAATTATTGCCTATTCCACCTCCAGCCAACTGGGCCTAATAATAGTAGCTATCGGACTTAACCTCCCCTACCTTGCCTTTTTTCATATCTGCACCCACGCATTCTTTAAGGCAATACTGTTTTTGTGCTCTGGCCTCATTATTCACTCCCTCAATGACGAACAAGACATCCGAAATATGGGAGGACTTCAACATGCTCTTCCAATAACAACTTCTTGCCTTTCTATTGGCAGTTTTGCCCTAATAGGAACCCCATTCCTCGCCGGCTTCTATTCCAAAGATGCCATCATCGAAGCAGCAAATACATCCTATGTAAATTCTACAGCCCTCCTCTTAACACTCGCTGCTACCGCCTTCACCGCAATTTACAGCATACGCCTGATTTACTTCGCCTCCATAATGGAACCTCGAGTAAACCCTGTTCTCGCATGCGACGAAAATGACAACCGAGTACTAAACTCACTGAAACGCCTTGCCATCGGCTCTATCCTGGCAGGAATCCTAATTTTTGAAATCACTCTACCTAGTCACCCCCACATTCACACCATACCCTTATTTATTAAACTGGCTGCCTTAATCATCACAATCATTGCCTTTGTCATCGCTTACGACCTAGCAAAAGTTTTTTGAACTATAACTCCTAAACACCATGCAGTTTCTAAAAAATATGATCCCACATTCTATAATTATCTGTTCCATCGCTCCCTTACCGTTACGGCCCTCAATTCAGCCTGACAAGTTATTACCCATGTCCTAGAGTCAATTTTATTGAAAAAGGTCGGGCCATCCTACATAGAACACGTTCAAGTAGCCCCAATTCAGATAGTGCAAGCCACCCAAACCGCCCGAATCAAAACCTACCTTTCAGCCTTCTTTATTACTCTATTTTTTGCAACTTCAATCTTAATGGTTATTAGAGTCAATTCCAATACTTCCTATGACCCCCCCCCCCCTTTTTTAATCTTACAACTGCCACCTATTCTAGTATGACCTTACGGCAACGCCTTACAGCCCGCAAAGCCCCTCCCCCCTTATGCCCACGCACTACCTCTAACGCCACAAACAGAGTTAACAACAAGGCTCACCCCCCTAAAAACAGAACTCACCCCCCACTACACAGTATATCGCCAACCCCCCATCACTCATTATTCCCCACCTCTCACCCTACCCCAGAAAACAAAATTTTTACCCCACCATGCTCCGCCTGCATCCCTCAGAGAATTAGTAATAATAAATTATATACTACAAGATAACTTATTACTACCCGACTCCCCCAAGCCTCGGGATAAGGCTCCGCTACCAATGCAGCACAATAAGCAAAAACGACTATTATCCCCCCCAAGTAAACAAGAAACAACACTAGAGATAAAAAACTAACCCCCCACTTTATTAATACTAAACATCCCACCCCAGAACCCCCTACTAACCCCAAAGCCGCATAATAAGGTGACGGGTTAGAAGCCACCGCCAAAAACCCCACTAACAAACACAATTCTATAATCATAGTTCCTACCAGGATTTTAACCTAGACCCATAGCTTGAAAAGCTATTGCTGTCATTCAACTACAAGAACCTTATGGCCCCCACAATACGTAAATCCCATCCCATCCTCAAAATCGTTAATGGCTCATTCATTGACCTCCCTACCCCTTCTAATATCTCCTCCTGATGAAACTTCGGGTCACTCCTAGGAGTATGCCTAATTGCCCAAATTGCTACCGGACTATTCTTAGCCATACACTATACAGCCGACACCTCCCTTGCATTTTCATCTATCGCCCATATCTGCCGAGATGTTAATAATGGCTGGCTACTCCGCAACCTTCATGCCAATGGCGCATCATTCTTTTTTATCTGCATTTACTTCCACATCGGACGGGGCCTCTATTATGGCTCCTACCTTTACAAAGAAACATGAAACATCGGAGTTATCCTCTTATTCTTAGTGATAGCTACAGCTTTTGTAGGCTATGTTCTTCCATGGGGCCAAATATCATTCTGAGGCGCTACAGTAATCACCAACCTCCTCTCAGCCGCCCCATATATCGGCTCCGACCTAGTTCAATGGATCTGAGGGGGCTTTTCAGTAGACAACGCCACTCTCACCCGATTCTTCACATTCCACTTTATTCTCCCATTTATCATCGCCGCCATAAGCATAATTCACCTTCTTTTTCTCCACCAAACCGGGTCATCTAACCCTACAGGATTAAACTCCAACCTCGACAAAATCACATTTCACCCCTACTTCTCCTACAAAGACCTCTTTGGCTTTGTTATCTTACTTGGCGCACTCGCAGCCCTATCAACCTTTGCCCCTAACCTCCTTGGAGACCCAGACAACTTCACACCCGCCAATCCCCTAGTCACACCCCCTCACATCAAACCAGAATGGTACTTCCTGTTCGCTTATGCTATTCTCCGCTCAATCCCTAACAAACTCGGCGGCGTCCTAGCCCTCCTCTTCTCAATTCTTATCTTATTCCTAATGCCTATTATCCATACTTCCAAACTCCGCTCGCTCATGTTCCGCCCCATCGCAAAAATCTTCTTTTGAACTCTAATCGCCAATACAGCTATTCTCACATGAATCGGCGGTCAGCCAGTAGAAGACCCATTTATCGTCATCGGCCAAATTACCTCCGGACTTTACTTCTTAATCTTTGTCCTTCTCGTTCCCACTTTAGGCCTCCTAGAAAACAAACTGCTCAAAGTCTAATGAGCGCAGGCACGGGGGCCGTGCCCGTGCCTATGTATAACAATCATTCATATGTCATACACACATTAAGTAGATCATATTAATCCCTAGTACTATATCTTATGTATAATAATCATTCATCTATTTTATAGGCACATTAAGTAGATCATATTAATCCCTAGTACTATATCTTATGTATAATAATCATTCATCTATTTTATAGGCACATTAAGTAGATCATATTAATCCCTAGTACTATATCTTATGTATAATAATCATTCATCTATTTTATAGGCACATTAAGTAGATCATATTAATCCCTAGTACTATATCTTATGTATAATAATCATTCATCTATTTTATAGGCACATTAAGTAGATCATATTAATCCCTAGTACTATATCTTATGTATAATAATCATTCATCTATTTTATAAGCACATTAAGTAGATCATATTAATCCCTAGTACTATATCTATGTATAATAATCATTCATCTATTTTATAGGCACATTAAGTAGACCATATCCTGTTTACTACATGTTCTATGTTTAATGATCATTCATTTATATTCAAATAATGCTACCAATAAATTTACATCACCTATATATGAGGCATTATTAACATAATATGTATAATAAACATTAATTTATTTTCATCAAGCTTACCATAATCCCATGAAACAGTACACTACCATACGTTAATAACTTGACCACCAGGGAATAACCTAATAACTGACTGGGGTCCGCCCATACTATTTCCACTTGATCGGACCTTCTCTTGTTAAAACTAATACGTATCTTGAACCAAGTGAGTCCAACTGGATCTCCCAAATTGCTCAATTCTGCCGAATCAGCGTAATGATATACCTCTAGCAAGCTTAATTTGACACCTTAAGGGTTACCCAACACATCCTCCAATATAATGAGTGTTTAGTTCATATCATCAAGGTGGAACCTTCCCTTGCATGAGATCATGCAGACTCTCACGACTATCTTCCTTAATACCCTACCATGGACTATCTCATATAAAGTATAACTTGATTAATTGCATAAATCATTACTTACATCATAAATAAACCAGTCCTCAACACTGTAAAATGACACATGACGCCCACTCATCAGCCCTACCGTAACCCCCGTCAACCACCCCTGGTTCGGGCCTAGGAAGCTGGTTAACCTTCCATGGGCCTCGATCGTAGAGTAACAGTACTTGACCTTTAGGAGGTAACTGACGGATGTGAATCTATGGACCCATATCGATTAATCGAACACCAAATGCGTTTTAAAAGGTAACCCTCCTATGCGTTAAATACCTGGGTACAAGCTCAGGCCACTTAATGACAGCGAGAACACCCGGTATTTAATTTGGGGGGAATGCGATCACCAGCTACAGGAAATGGGCTCACAGCCCATGGCCAGGGGTTGAACTTATGGTGCTGGTAGGAGCTCAAGGACCATGTCTCTAGTATTACGCATATTATCCATGCTCGAATGACATAGTGTTATGTCATCATCGTTGATTCTTCCCCCCTCTTAACACCGTGAATTTCGGCAAACCCAATAATTTTAATTTTTTTTTTAAAAATTTTTCATGGATAATTTCAGCGTTTTTTTTCGTTACCCCCCCCTTTCCCCCCCCACACCGAATTCTCTATAGTTTGCCTTAAAACCCCCCCCGAGATTAAGGTTTATAAAGATATTCGCCGCAGGCCACACCCCCCCCATACGAAATACCACAGAAATAACGTTTTATCCTACACCCATTGATATATGCCCATTAGAGCCTACACTTTATCAGCTGACTCGTCATATTTTGCCCAATTTCTTCCGGGACTCATTTGTATTCTTTATTATATATCGTCCCTTTTCAAAACGTTTACTTTGTCCAATATTAGCCCCCTCAGGGACTCACTTGTATTCTTTATTATATATCGTTCTTTTCAAAACGTTTACTTTGTCCAATATTAGCCCCTTCAGGACTCATTTATATTCTTTATTATATATCGTTCCTTTTCAAAACGTTTACTTTATCCAATATTAGCCCCTTCAGGGACTCATTTATATTCTTTATTATATATCGTTCTTTTCAAAACGTTTACTTTGTCCAATATTAGCCCCTTCAGGGACTCATTTATATTCTTTATTATATATCGTTCCTTTTCAAAACGTTTACTTTGTCCGATATTAGCCCCTTCAGGGACTCATTGTATTCTTTATTATATATTGTTCCTTTTCAAAACGTTTACTTTGTCCGATATTAGCCCCTTCAGGGACTCATTGTATTCTTTATTATATATTGTTCCTTTTCAAAACGTTTACTTTGTCCGATATTAGCCCCTTCAGGGACTCATTTGTATTCTTTATTATATATTGTTCCTTTTCAAAACGTTTACTTTGTCCGATATTAGCCCCTTCAGGGACTCATTTGTATTCTTTATTATATATCGTTCCTTTTCAAAACGTTTACTTTGTCCGATATTAGCCCCTTCAGGGACTCATTTGTATTCTTTATTATATATCGTTCCTTTCAAAACGTTTACTTTGTCCGATATTAGCCCCTTCAGGGACTCATTTGTATTCTTTATTATATATCGTTCCTTTTCAAAACGTTTACTTTGTCCGATATTAGCCCTTCAGGGACTCATTTGTATTCTTTATTATATATCGTTCCTTTCAAAACGTTTACTTTGTCCGATATTAGCCCCTTCAGGGACTCATTTGTATTCTTTATTATATATCGTTCCTTTTCAAACGTTTACTTTGTCCGATATTAGCCCCTTCAGGGACTCATTTGTATTCTTTATTATATATCGTTCCTTTTCAAAACGTTTACTTTGTCCGATATTAGCCCCTTCAGGAACTCATTTGTATTCTTTATTATATATCGTTCCTTTTCAAAACGTTTACTTTGTCCGATATTAGCCCCTTCAGGAACTCATTTGTATTCTTTATTATATATCGTTCCTTTTCAAAACGTTTACTTTGTCCGATATTAGCCCCTTCAGGGACTCATTTGTATTCTTTATTATATATCGTTCCTTTTCAAAACGTTTACTTTGTCCGATATTAGCCCCTTCAGGGACTCATTTGTATTCTTTATATGTTCCTTTCAAACTTCTATTTAAATTTATGTATGAAGGGGACCCCCAGACTCGTCTACTCTAATAATGTATATAATCCTTTCAAGGACTCCATCTGCATTCCTTGATCCATTGTGTACCGACCCCTTTTCAGATGTTTATTAATTTGTATTTATTCTAATTTTTTTTTATTCTCACCATTGTACATTAACCCCCTTTTCAAGCATTCATCAATCTGTAATAATTTAGAATTTTTTTTTTGAAAAATTTTCTGCATCACCCTCTTTCAAGCATTCACCTATTTATACTTGCCTTTTTGAAAACTTTTTTTTAATTTTACACCAGCCCCTTTTCTTGATGTTTAACAACTTTAGTACTTTTTCTTTTTTACTCTTTTTTTTTTTTTTACTCTTTTAAACCAGCCCATTTTTTAGATGTTCCTAAATTCATTTATACTTTTTTTTTTCTTCCTTAACTTTTTTTTTTTTTTTTGCATTAGCCCATTTCCAAATGATTGTCAATTTAAAAAACACCCCTTTTTTTACCTTTTTTTGGCCCTTTTTCATTTTTTCAATATTTTGTGTCAGCCCGTTTTTTAGATGTTTACTAATTTATACACGCCCTTTTTTGTTTTTGGTGCCTTATCGTGGCCCAATTACAAATGGTAATTAATTTTTACACCCCTTTTATCAATTTTCACTATTTTGCATCAACGGTTTTTAGACATATACTAATATATTTTATCTACCCACTCTTTCATCATTTATCCCCGCACCCCATACGACGTTGTTGAATTTCATAAACATCTCATTTTGTACCACCTACTTTTAAATATTAATATACTATGCTCATGTTTACAGCTCGTGTGCCAACATACTATATACCCCCCCCCCATACATGCTCAATATCTACCCCCCGCTCCTTATACTTTCCCCCGCATACCCTAACATGTATCTTATATATATGTATATCTAATATAAGAGACTATACCTCACACTAAGCCCGCTTTTAAAGGAAAAGAGCCTTCCACTGGCCTTAGGCGCCACATCCCTTGGTGCAAGTCCAAGTAAAAGCTCCGCCCTGATAGCTTAAATTAAAGCATCGGTCTTGTAAGCCGAAGACTGCAACCTAATCCCTGCTCAAGGCTTCAGAACAAAAGGACTTTAACCTTTACCACCGACCCCCAAAGCCGGTATTCTACCTAAACTATGCTCTGTACTCTTATAGCTTAACTTTAAAGTATAACGCTGAAAACGCTAAGATGAGCCCTAAAAAGTTCTAAGAGTATAAAGGTTTGGTCCTAGCCTTACTATCATCTATTTCTCAACTTACACATGCAAGTCTCAGCACCCCAGTGAAAACGCCCTTTCAACCTTCACCAGGCAAAGGAGCTGGTATCAGGCACAGACCCTTGCCCATAACACCTAGTCTCACCACACCCCAAGGGTGATCAGCAGTGATTAACTTTGCGCATAAGCGACAGCTTGACTCAGTTAGAGAAAAGAGGGCCGGCTAACACGGTGCCAGCCGCCGCGGCTACACCATGGGCTCAAGTTGATACTTACCGGCGTTAAGCGTGATTAAAGTTCTTACTAATTAGAGTTAAATTAATACTTAGTAGTTTTATGCTTGCTATTAAGAAACCCGCAAACGAAAGTTACCCTAATCACTGCACTTGAATACACGACAGCTAAGAAAACAAACTGGGATTAGATACCCCACTATGCCTAGCCGTAAACAATTAATTTACACCTCCAACGCCAGGGAATTACGAGCAATGCTTAAAACCCAAAGGATTTGACGGTGTCCCACCCCACTAGAGGAGCCTGTTCTATAATCGATGATCCCCGCTTCACCCGACCGTTCCTCGCTCATCAGTCTGTATACCTCCGTCGAAAGCTTACCATGTGAACGCCAACAGTAAGCTTAATGATCTCGCCATCAACACGTCAGGTCAAGGTGCAGCTTAAGGAACGGGAAGTAATGGGCTACAATTTCTAATTTAGAACAAACGAAAGACTATGTGAAATCCTAGTCATGAAGGTGGATTTAGTAGTAAAAAGGAAATAGAGTGTCCGTTTTAACTCGGCTCTGGGACGCGTACACACCGCCCGTCACCCTCTTCAATAGTACTTTTCCTGTCCCTAACCCACACGCACATTTTAGAAGAGGCAAGTCGTAACATGGTAAGTGTACTGGAAAGTGCACTTGGTATACTACAAAATGTAGCTTAACAAAAGCCCCTCGCTTACACCTAGGAAATATCTGTTAAACCCAGATCATTTTGAGCCTAAAATCTAGCCCACACACTCGCATGACCTTTTTACCCCACCTCCACCCAAACAAAACATTTTAACATTTTAGTACAGGCGATCGAAAAATTTCTAAGCGCTTCAGATAAAGTACCGCAAGGGAAAAATGAAATAGAAATGAAATAACCCTAAAGCCCCAGACAGCAGAGATTACACCTCGTACCTTTTGCATCATGGTCTAGCCAGTCTACCCAAGCAAAATGAAACCTTCAGTTTGACACCCCGAAACTAAGCGAGCTACTTCAGAACAGCCTAATGGGCCAACCCGTCTCTGTTGCAAAAGAGTGGGAAGATTCTTAAGTAGAGGTGATAAGCCTACCGAGCTTAGAGATAGCTGGTTGTTCAGGAAAAGAGTCTTAGCTCTACCTTAAGCTTCCTCATTATATTAAGCAAACCCCAAAGCTTAAGAGCCATTCAAATAAGGCACAGCTTATTTGAAATAGGATACAACCTACAACACAGGGTAAACAAGGGTGAACTAAGTAAAGTGGGCCTAAAAGCAGCCACCTTTTAAAAAGCGTTAAAGCTTAACTATTTTCTACTCATAATTCCTCTAACCCCCACTAACCCTTCATTATTACTGAATAACTTTATAATTCGTATAAAAGCTATTATGCTAGAACTAGTAACAAGAAATCGCCTTTCTCCTAAATGTAAACGTAAACCAAAATAGACCATCTATTGGTTATCAACGCAAATGCTAAAATCATAGTAACACTCACTAGAAAATCCTATGACCTCCCAACGTTAACCTTACACTAGAACATTCCAGGAAAGATTAAAAGAAAAAGAAGGAACTCGGCAAATCTTAGCCTCGCCTGTTTACCAAAAACATCGCCTCTTGACAAACATAAGAGGTCCAGCCTGCCCAGTGACAAAGTTCAACGGCCGCGGTACCCTAACCGTGCGAAGGTAGCATAATCACTTGTTCTTTAAATGAGGACTAGTATCAACGGCACTACGAGGGCTATACTGTCTCCTTTCTCCAATCAGTGAAACTGATCTCCCCGTGAAGAAGCGAGGATCAAAATATAAGACGAGAAGACCCCATGGAGCTTTAAACTCATCATACATCTCTGTGCTCCCCATCATCATACACAAGAAATCTGTATGCTAGTTTTAGGTTGGGGGGACCACGGAGTAAAATTTAACCTCCACAACAAATGGGCTAACACCCTTATCTACGAGATACAACTCTAAGAATTACTAAACCAATGTTTATGACCCGATAATTCGATCAATGAACCAAGTTACCCTGGGGATAACAGCGCAATCTACTTCAAGAGCCCATATCGACAAGTAGGTTTACGACCTCGATGTTGGATCAGGGTATCCTGGTGGTGCAGGCAGCCGCTACTAACGGTTCGTTTGTTCAACGATTAAAACCCTACGTGATCTGAGGTTCAGACCGGAGTAATCCAGGTCGGTTTCTATCTATAAAGGGCTTCCCCCAGTACGAAAGGACCGGGACAACATGGCCAATGCTCAAACAAGCCATCACCTCTCACTAATGAAGTAATATTAATTAGCCAAGACCTAATACCTCACCCTAAACAAGGGTAGTTAGCATGGCAGAGCTTGGTAATGCAAAAGACCTAAGTCCTTTAAACCGGGGTTCAAATCCCCTTACTAACTATGAAACTTTTACTCGTACACCTCCTACCACTACTCTATATCGCCCCAATTCTACTCGCAGTAGCATTCTTAACCCTAATTGAACGAAAAGTTTTAGGTTATATACAACATCGTAAAGGCCCTAATGTTGTTGGACCATACGGTCTTCTACAACCGATCGCCGATGGCGTAAAGTTATTTATTAAAGAACCAATCCGCCCATCAACATCCTCTCAAATCTTATTCATCCTGGCCCCCACCCTCGCCCTAACCCTCGCTATAGTTATATGAACCCCATTTCCCTTACCTATTCCTTATTCAGACCTAAACCTTAGTATTCTGTTTATTCTCGCTATCTCCAGCCTAACCGTCTACACGATTTTAGGTTCAGGATGGGCCTCTAACTCTAAATACGCCCTAATC
>JARGYO010002621.1:0-119309 GCA_029206835.1 Rana muscosa | reverse complement strand
AATCACCCCCCATCTACTGCCCAGAATACAACCCCCAATCAACTGCCCAAAATACACCCCCCATCAACTGCCCAGAATACACCCCCCAATCAACTGCCCAGAATACACCCCCCATCTACTGCCCAGAATACAACCCCCAATCAACTGCCCAAAATACACCCCCCATCAACTGCCCAGAATACACCCCCCAATCAACTGCCCAGAATACACCCCCCCAATCAACTGCCCAAAATACACCCCCCCCCATCAACTGCCCATAATACACCCCCCCATCAACTGCCCAGAATACACCCCCCCATCAACTGCCCAGAGTACACCCCCCATCAACTGCCCAGAATACACCACCCAATCAACTGCCGAGAATACACCCCCCATCAACTGCCCAGATACACCCCCCCATCAACTGCCCAGATTACACCCCCCATCAACTGCCCAGAATACACCCCCCAATCAACTGCCCAAAATACCCCCCCATCAACTGCCAACCCCCCATCAACTGCCCAGAATACACCCCCCCATCAACTGCCCAGAATACACCCCCCCATCAACTGCCCAGAATACACCCCCCCATCAACTGCCCAGAATACACCCCCCCATCAACTGCTCAGATTACACCCCCCATCAACTGCCCAGAATACACCCCCCATCAACTGCCCAGAATACACCCCCCCCATCAACTGCCGAGAATACACCCCCCCATCAACTGCCCAGAATACATCCCCCCCATCAAATGCCCAGAATACACCCCCCAATCAACTGCCCAAAATACACCCCCCCCAAACAACTGCCCACAATACACCCCCAATCAACTGCCCAGAATACACCCCCAATCAACTGCCCAGAATACACCCCCCAATCAACTGCCCAAAATACACCCCCCCATCAACTGCCCAGAATTCCCCCCCAAATCTACTGCCCAGAATACACCCCCCATCAACTGCCCAGAATACACCCCCCAATCAACTGCCCATAATACACAACCCCATCAACTGCCCAGAATTACACCCCCCCATCAACTGCCCAGAATACACCCCCCCCCCATCAACTGCCCAGAATACACCCCCCCATCAACTGCCCAGAATACACCCCCCCCCATCAACTGCCCAGAATACACCCCCATCAACTGCCCAGAATACACCCCCCATCAACGGCCCAGATTACACCCCCCATCAACTGCCCAGAATACACCCCCCCCCATCAACTGCTAGAATACACCCCCCAATCAACTGCCCAAAATACATCCCCCCCATCAACTGCCCAGAATACACCCCCCAATCAACTGCCCAAAATATACCCCCCATCAACTGCCCAGTATACACCCCCCAATCAACTGCCCAAAATACACCCCCTCCCCCATCAACTGCCCAGAATACACGCCCCCATCAACTGCCCAGAATACACCCCCCCATCAACTTTCAAGAATACACCCCCCCCATCTACTGCCCAGAATACACCCCCCCCATCAACTGCCCAGAATATACCCCCCATCAACTGCCCAGAATACACACCCCAATCAACTGCCCAAAATACACCCCCCCCATCAACTGCCCAAAATACACCCCCCCATCAACTGCCCAGAATACACCCCCTCCCCCATCAAGTGCCCAGAATACACCCCCCATCAACTGACCAGAATACACCCCCCATCAACTGCCCAGATTACACCCCCATCAACTGCCCAGAATACACCCCCCCATCAACTGCCCAGAATACACCCCCCATCAACTGCACAGAATGCACCCCTCCCATCAACTGCCCAGAATACACCCCCCCATCAACTGCCCAAAATACACCCCCCATCAACTGCCCAGAATACACCTCCCAATCAACTGCCCAGAATACACCTCCCAATCAACTGCCCAGAATACACCCCCCCATCAACTGCCCAGAATACACCCCCCCATCAACTGCCCAGAATACACCCCCCATCAACTGCCCAAAATACACCCCCCATCAACTGCCCAGAATACACCCCCCCCCATCAACTGCCCAGAATACACCCCCCATCAACTGCCCAGAATACACCCCCCATCTACTGCCCAGAATACACCCCCCAATCAACTGCCCAGAATACACCCCCCCCATCAACTGCTCAGAATACACCCCCCAATCAACTGCCCAAAATACACCCCCCCCATCAACTGCCCAAAATACACCCCCCATCAACTGCCCAGAATACACCCCCAATCAACTGCCCAAAATACACCCCCCATCAACTGCCCAGAATACAGCCCCCAATCAACTGCCCAAAATACACCCCCATCAACTGCCCAGAATACACCCCCCAATCAACTGCCCATAATACACAACCCCATCAACTGCCCAGAATACACCCCCCCATCAACTGCCCAGAATACACCTCCCCCCATCAACTGCCCAGAATACACCTCCCCATCAACTACCCAGAATACACCCCCCCATCAACTGCCCAGATTACACCCCCATCAACTGCCCAGAATACACCCATTAACTGCCCAGAATACAACCCCCCATCAACTGCCCAGAATACACGCCCCAATCAACTGCCCAAAATACACCCCCCCCCATCAACTGCCCAAAATACACCCCCCCATCAACTGCCCAGAATACACCCCCTCCCCCATCAAGTGCCCAGAATACACCCCCCATCAACTGACCAGAATACACCCCCCATCAACTGCCCAGATTACACCCCCATCAACTGCCCAGAATACACCCCCCCATCAACTGCCCAGAATACACCCCCCATCAACTGCACAGAATGCACCCCTCCCATCAACTGCCCAGAATACACCCCCCCATCAACTGCCCAGAATACACCTCCCAATCAACTGCCCAGAATACACCCCCCATCAACTGCCCAGAATACACCCCCCATCAACTGCCCAGAATACACCCCCCATCAACTGCCCAGAATACACCCCCCATCAACTGCCCAGAATACACCTCCCAATCAACTGCCCAGAATACACCTCCCAATCAACTGCCCAGAATACACCCCCCCATCAACTGCCCAGAATACACCCCCCATCAACTGCCCAGAATACACCCCCCATCAACTGCCCAAAATACACCCCCCATCAACTGCCCAGAATACACCCCCCCATCAACTGCCCAGAATACACCCCCCATCAACTGCCCAGATTACACCCCCATCAACTGCCCAGAATACACCCCCCCATCAACTGCCCAGAATATACCCCCCATCAACTGCCCAGAATACACCCCCCATCAACTGCCCAGAATACACCCCCCCATCAACTGCCCAGAATACACCCCCCCATCAACTGCCCAGAATACACCCCCCCCAATCAACTGCCCAGAATACACCCCCCAATCAACTGCCCAGAATACACCCCCCCATCTACTGCCCAGAATACACCCCCCCATCAACTGCCCAGAATACACCCCCCATCAACTGCCCAGAATACACCCCCCAATCAACTGCCCAGAATACACCCCCCCATCAACTGCCCAGAATACACCCCCCCATCAACTGCCCAGAATACACCCCCCCCCAATCAACTGCCCAGAATACACCCCCCATCAACTGCCCAGAATACACCCCCCCATCAACTGCCCAGAATACACCCCCCCATCTACTGCCCAGAATACACCCCCCCATCAACTGCCCAGAATACACCCCCCATCAACTGCCCAGAATACACCCCCCCATCAACTGCCCAGAATACACCCCCCAATCAACTGCCCAGAATACGCCCCCCATCAACTGCCCAGAATACACCCCCCCATCAACTGCCCAGAATACACCCCCCCCATCAACTGCCCAGAATACACCCCCCATCAACTGCCCAAAATACACCCCCCATCAACTGCCCAGAATACACCCCCCCCATCAACTGCCCAAAATACACCCCCCAATCAACTGCCCAGAATACACCCCCCCATCAACTGCCCAGAATACACCCCCCATCAACTGCCCAGAATACACCCCCCAATCAACTGCCCAGAATACACCTCCCCCCATCAACTGCCCAGAATACAACTCCCCATCAACTGCCCAGAATACACCCCCCCATCAACTGCCCAGATTACACCCCCATCAACTGCCCAGAATACACCCATTAACTACCCAGAATACAACCCCCAATCAACTGCCCAAAATACACCCCCCATCAACTGCCAAGAATACACCCCCCCATCAACTGCCCAGAATACACCCCCCCCATCAACTGCCCAGAATACACCCCCCCATCAACTGCCCAGAATACACCCCCCCCCATCAACTGCCCAGAATACACCCCCCCCATCAACTGCCCAGAATACACCCCCCCCATCAACTGCCCAGAATACACCCCCCCATCAACGGCCCAGATTACACCCCCCATCAACTGCCCAGAATACACCCCCCAATCAACTGCCCAAAATACACCCCCCATCAACTGCCCAGAATACACCCCCCAATCAACTGCCCAGAATACACCCCCAATCAACTGCCCAGAATACACCCCCCATCAACTGCCCAGAATACACCCCCCAGCAACTGCCCAGAATACACCCCCCCATCAACTGCCCAGAATACACCCCCTCCCCCATCAACTGCCCAGAAGACACCCCCCCATCAACTGCCCAGAATACACCACCCCATCAACTGCCCAGAATACACCCCCCCATCAACTGCCCAGAATACACCCCCCCATCAACTGCCCAGAATACACCCCCCCCATCAACTGCCCAGAATACACCCCCCCCATCAACTGCCCAGAATACACCCCCCCCATCAACTGCCCAGAATACACCCCCCCATCAACGGCCCAGAATACACCCCCCATCAACTGCCCAGAATACACCTCCCAATCAACTGCCCAGAATACACCTCCCAATCAACTGCCCAGAATACACCCCCCCATCAACTGCCCAGAATACACCCCCCCATCAACTGCCCAGAATACACCCCCCATCAACTGCCCAAAATACACCCCCCATCAACTGCCCAGAATACACCCCCCCATCAACTGCCCGGCATACACCCCCCATCAACTGCCCAGAATACACCCCCCATCTACTGCCCAGAATACACCCCCCAATCAACTGCCCAGAATACACCCCCCCCCCATCAACTGCTCAGAATACACCCCCCAATCAACTGCCCAAAATACACCCCCCCAATCAACTGCCCAAAATACACCCCCCCATCAACTGCCCAGAATACACCCCCAATCAACTGCCCAAAATACACCCCCCCATCAACTGCCCAGAATACAGCCCCCCATCTACTGCCCAGAATACACCCCCCAATCAACTGCCCAAAATACACCCCCCATCAACTGCCCAGAATACACCCCCCAATCAACTGCCCATAATACACAACCCCATCAACTGCCCAGAATACACCCCCCCATCAACTGCCCAGAATACACCTCCCCCCATCAACTGCCCAGAATACACCTCCCCATCAACTGCCCAGAATACACCCCCCAATCAACTGCCCAGAATACACCCCCCCCATCAACTGCCCAAAATACACCCCCCAATCAACTTCCCAAAATATACCCCCCATCAACTGCCCAGAATACACCCCCCCATCAACTGCCCAGAATACACCCCCCCATCAACTGCCCAGAATACACACACACACCCCCCATCAACTGCCCAGATTACACCCCCATCAACTGCCCAGAATACACCCCCCCCAATCAACTGCCCAGAATACACCCCCCATCAACTGCCCAGAATACACCCCCCCATCAACTGCCCAGAATACACCCCCCATCAATTGCCCAGAATACACCCCCCCATCAACTGCCCAGAATACACCCCCCATCAACTGCCCAGAATACACCCCCCATCAACTGCCCAGAATACACCCACCCATCAACTGCCCAGAATACACCCCCCAATCAACTGCCCAAAATACACCCCCCCATCAACTGCCCAAAATACACCCCCCCATCAACTGCCCAGAATACACCCCCAAATCTACTGCCCAGAATACACCCCCCCCATCAACTGCCAGAATACACCCCCCAATCAACTGCCCAAAATACACCCCCCCATCAACTGCCCAGAATACACACCCCAATCAACTGCCCAAAATATACCCCCCCATCAACTGCCCAGAATACACCCCCCCATCAACTGCCCAGAATACACCCCCTCCCCCATCAACTGCCCAGAATACACCCCCTCCCCCATCAACTGCCCAGAATACACACCCCCCCATCAACTGCCCAGAATACACCCCCTCCCCCATCAACTGCCCAGAATACACCCCCCAATCAACTGCCCAAAATACACCCCCCCCATCAATTGCCCAGAATACACCCCCCCATCAACTGCCCAGATTACACCCCCATCAACTGCCCAGAATACACCCCCCCATCAACTGCCCAGAATACACCCCCCCATCAACTGCCCAGAATACACCCCCCAATCAACTGCCCAAAATACGACCCCCCATCAACTGCCCAAAATACACCCCCCATCAACTGCCCAGAATACACCCCCTCCCCCATCAACTGCCCAGAATACACCCCCCATCAACTGCCCAGAATACACCCCCCATCAACTGCCCAGATTACACCCCCATCAACTGCCCAGAATACACCCCCCATCAACTGCCCAGAATACACTCCCCATCAACTGCACAGAATACACCCCCCCATCAACTGCCCAGAATACACCCCCCCATAAACTGCCCAGAATACACCCCCCAATCAACTGCCCAGAATACACCCCCCAATCAACTGCCCAAAATACACCCCCCCCATCAACTGCCCACAATACACCCCCCCATCAACTGCCCACAATACACCCCCCCCATCAAATGCCCAGAATACACCTCCCCATCAACTGCCCAGAATACACCCCCCAATCAACTGCCCAAAATACACCCCCCCATCAACTGCCCAAAATACACACACCCCCATCAACTGCCCAGAATACACCCCCCAATCAACTGCCCAGAATACGCCCCCCATCAACTGCCCAGAATACACCCCCCCATCAACTGCCCAGAATACACCCCCCCATCAACTGCCCAGAATACACCCCCCATCAACTGCCCAAAATACACCCCCCATCAACTGCCCAGAATACACCCCCCCATCAACTGCCCAGATTACACCCCCATCAACTGCCCAGAATACACCCATTAACTGCCCAGAATACAACCCCCAATCAACTGCCCAAAATACACCCCCCATCAACTGCCCAGAATACACCCCCCCATCAACTGCCCAGAATACACCCCCCATCAACTGCCCAGAATACACCCCCCAATCAACTGCCCAGAATACACCTCCCCCCATCAACTGCCCAGAATACAACTCCCCATCAACTGCCCAGAATACACCCCCCCATCAACTGCCCAGATTACACCCCCATCAACTGCCCAGAATACACCCATTAACTACCCAGAATACAACCCCCAATCAACTGCCCAAAATACACCCCCCATCAACTGCCAAGAATACACCCCCCCATCAACTGCCCAGAATACACCCCCCCCATCAACTGCCCAGAATACACCCCCCCCATCAACTGCCCAGAATACACCCCCCCCATCAACTGCCCAGAATACACCCCCCCCCATCAACTGCCCAGAATACACCCCCCCCCATCAACTGCCCAGATTACACCCCCCATCAACTGCCCAGAATACACCCCCCAATCAACTGCCCAAAATACACCCCCCATCAACTGCCCAGAATACACCCCCCAATCAACTGCCCAGAATACACCCCCAATCAACTGCCCAGAATACACCCCCCATCAACTGCCCAGAATACACCCCCCAGCAACTGCCCAGAATACACCCCCTCCCCCATCAACTGCCCAGAAGACACCCCCCCATCAACTGCCCAGAATACACCACCCCATCAACTGCCCAGAATACACCCCCCCATCAACTGCCCAGAATACACCCCCCCCTCAACTGCCCAGAATACACCCCCCCCATCAACTGCCCAGAATACACCCCCCCCATCAACTGCCCAGAATACACCCCCCCATCAACTGCCCAGAATACACCCCCCCCCATCAACTGCCCAGAATACACCCCCCCATCAACGGCCCAGAATACACCCCCCCATCAACTGCCCAGAATACACCCCCCCCATCAACTGCCCAGAATACACCCCCCATCAACTGCCCAGAATACACCTCCCAATCAACTGCCCAGAATACACCTCCCAATCAACTGCCCAGAATACACCCCCCCATCAACTGCCCAGAATACACCCCCCCATCAACTGCCCAGAATACACCCCCCATCAACTGCCCAAAATACACCCCCCATCAACTGCCCAGAATACACCCCCCCATCAACTGCCCGGCATACACCCCCCATCAACTGCCCAGAATACACCCCCCATCTACTGCCCAGAATACACCCCCCAATCAACTGCCCAGAATACACCCCCCCCATCAACTGCTCAGAATACACCCCCCAATCAACTGCCCAAAATACACCCCCCCAATCAACTGCCCAAAATACACCCCCCATCAACTGCCCAGAATACACCCCCAATCAACTGCCCAAAATACACCCCCCCATCAACTGCCCAGAATACAGCCCCCCATCTACTGCCCAGAATACACCCCCCAATCAACTGCCCAAAATACACCCCCCATCAACTGCCCAGAATACACCCCCCCATCAACTGCCCAGAATACACCCCCCATCAACTGCCCAGAATACACCCCCTCCCCCATCAACTGCCCAGAATACACCCCCCCATCAACTGCCCAGAATACACCCCCCCATCAACTGCCCAGAATACACCCCCCCAATCAACTGCCCAGAATACACCCCCCATCAACTGCCCAGAATACACCCCCCCATCAACTGCCCAGAATACACCCCCCATCTACTGCCCAGAATACACCCCCCCATCTACTGCCCAGAATACACCCCCCCATCAACTGCCCAGAATACACCCCCCATCAACTGCCCAAAATACACCCCCCCCATCAACTGCCCAGAATACACCCCCCATCAACTGCCCAGAATACACCCCCCCATCAACTGCCCAGAATACACCCCCCCCATCAACTGCCCAGAATACACCCCCCCATCAACTGCCCAGAATACACCCCCCCATCAACTGCTCAGATTACACCCCCCATCAACTGCCCAGAATACACCCCCCCATCAACTGCCCAGAATACACCCCCCCCATCAACTGCCGAGAATACACCCCCCCATCAACTGCCCAGAATACATCCCCCCATCAAATGCCCAGAATACACCCCCCAATCAACTGCCCAAAATACACCCCCCCAAACAACTGCCCACAATACACCCCCAATCAACTGCCCAGAATACACCCCCAATCAACTGCCCAGAATACACCCCCCAATCAACTGCCCAAAATACACCCCCCCATCAACTGCCCAGAATTCACCCCCAAATCTACTGCCCAGAATACACCCCCCCCATCAACTGCCCAGAATACACCCCCCAATCAACTGCCCAAAATACCCCCCCCATCAACTGCCCAGAATACACCCCCAATCAACTGCCCAAAATATACCCCCCCCCATCAACTGCCCAGAATACACCCCCCCATCAACTGCCCAGAATACACCCCCCATCAACTGCCCAGAATACACCCCCCCCCCATCAACTGCCCAGAATACACCCCCCCATCTACTGCCCAGAATACACCCCCCATCAACTGCCCAGAATACACCCCCCCATCAACTGCCCAGAATACACCCCCCCCATCAACTGCCCAGAATACACCCCCCAATCAACTGCCCAAAATACACCCCCCCATCAACTGCCCAAAATACACCCCCCCATCAACTGCCCAGAATACACCCCCCTCCCCCATCAACTGACCAGAATACACCCCCCATCAACTGCCGAGAATACACCCCCCCATCAACTGCCAGGAATACACCCCCCCAATAAACTGCCCAGAATACACCCCCCCATCTACTGCCCAGAATACACCCCCCATCAACTGCCCAGAATCACCCCCCCATCAACTGCCCAGAATACACCCCCCCCATCAACTGCCCAGAATACACCCCCCAATCAACTGCCCAAAATACACCCCCCCATCAACTGCCCAAAATACACCCCCCCATCAACTGCCCAGAATACACCCCCCTCCCCCATCAACTGACCAGAATACACCCCCCATCAACTGCCTAGAATACACCCCCCATCAACTGCCCAGAATACACCCCCCCCAATAAACTGCCCAGAATACACCCCCCAATCAACTGCCCAAAATACACCCCCCATCAACTGCCCAGAATACACCCCCAAATCTACTGCCCAGAATACACCCCCCCATCAACTGCCAGAATACACCCCCCAATCAACTGCCCAAAATACACCCCCCCATCAACTGCCCAGATTACACCCCCCATCAACTGCCCAGAATACACCCCCCATCAACTGCCGAGAATACACCCCCCCCATCAACTGCCCAGAATACACCCCCCCATCAACTGCCCAGAATACACCCCCCCATCAACTGCCCCAGAATACACCCCCCCAATCAACTGCCCAAAATACACCCCCCCATCAACTGCCCAGAATACACCCCCCCAATAAACTGCCCAGAATACACCCCCCAATCAACTGCCCAAAATACACCCCCCATCAACTGCCCAGAATACACCCCCAAATATACTGCCCAGAATACACCCCCCCCATCAACTGCCAGAATACATCCCCCAATCAACTGCCCAAAATACACCCCCCCATCAACTGCCCAGAATACACCCCCCAATCAACTGCCCAAATATACCCCCCCCATCAACCTGCCCAAAATATACCCCCCCATCAACTGCCCAGAATACACCCCCCCATCAACTGCCCAGAATACACCCCCTCCCCCATCAACTGCCCAGAATACACCCCCCCCATCAACTGCCCAGAATACACCCCCCCATCAACTGCCCAGATTACACCCCCATCAACTGCCCAGAATACACCCCCCCATCAACTGCCCAGAATATACCCCCCATCAACTGCCCAGAATACACCCCCCCATCAACTGCCCAGAATACACCCCCCCCATCAACTGCCCAGAATACACCCCCCCCATCAACTGCCCAGAATACACCCCCCCAATCAACTGCCCAGAATACACCCCCCCATCAACTGCCCAGAATACACCCCCCCATCAACTGCCCAGAATACACCCCCCCATCAACTGCCCAGAATACACCCCCCAATCAACTGCCCAGAATACACCCCCCCAATCAACTGCCCAAAATACACCCCCCATTAACTGCCCAGAATACACCCCCAAATCTACTGCCCAGAATACACCCCCCCATCAACTGCTAGAATACACCCCCCAATCAACTGCCCAAAATACACCCCCCCATCAACTGCCCAGAATACACCCCCCCCCAATCAACTGCCCAGAATACACCCCCCATCAACTGCCCAGAATACCCCCCCCATCAACTGCCAGAATACACCCCCCATCTACTGCCCAGAATACACCCCCCATCAACTGCCCAGAATACACCCCCCCATCAACTGCCCAGAATACACCCCCCATCAACTGCCCAGAATACACCCCCCAATCAACTGCCCAAAATACACCCCCCCATCAACTGCCCAAAATACACCCCCCCATCAACTGCCCAGAATACACCCCCTCCCCCATCAACTGACCAGAATACACCCCCCCATCAACTGCCCAGATTACACCCCCCATCAACTGCCCAGAATACACCCCCCATCAACTGCAGAGAATACACCCCCCCATCAACTGCCCAGAATACACCCCCCCATCAACTGCCAGAATACACCCCCCCATCAACTGCCCAGAATACACCCCCCAATCAACTGCCCAAAATACACCCCCCATCAACTGCCCAGAATACACCCCCCAATAAATTGCCCAGAATACACCCCCCAATCAACTGCCCAAAATACACCCCCCCATCAACTGCCCAGAATACACCCCCAAATCTACTGCCCAGAATACACCCCCCCCATCAACTGCCAGAATACACCCCCCAATCAACTGCCCAAAATACACCCCCCCCATCAACTGCCCAGAATACACCCCCCAATCAACTGCCCAAAATATACCCCCCCATCAACTGCCCAAAATATACCCCCCATCAACTGCCCAGAATACACCCCCCCATCAACTGCCCAGAATACACCCCCTCCCCCATCAACTGCCCAGAATAACACCCCCCATCAACTGCCCAGAATACACCCCCCCAATCAACTGCCCAGAATACACCCCCCATCAACTGCCCAGAATACACCCCCCCCCATCAACTGCCCAGAATACACCCCCCCATCTACTGCCCAGAATACACCCCCCCATCAACTGCCCAGAATACACCCCCCATCAACTGCCCAGAATACACCCCCCCATCAACTGCCCAGAATACACCCCCCAATCAACTGCCCAAAATACACCCCCCCATCAACTGCCCAGAATACACCCCCCCATCTACTGCCCAGAATACAACCCCCAATCAACTGCCCAAAATACACCCCCCATCAACTGCCCAGAATACACCCCCCAATCAACTGCCCAGAATACACCCCCCATCTACTGCCCAGAATACAACCCCCAATCAACTGCCCAAAATACACCCCCCATCAACTGCCCAGAATACACCCCCCAATCAACTGCCCAGAATACACCCCCCAATCAACTGCCCAAAATACACCCCCCCCATCAACTGCCCATAATACACCCCCCCATCAACTGCCCAGAATACACCCCCCCATCAACTGCCCAGAATACACTCCCCCCATCACTGCACAGAATACACCTCCCCCATCAACTGCCCAGAATACACCCCCCATCAACTGCCCAGAGTACACCCCCCATCAACTGCCCAGAATACACCACCCAATCAACTGCCGAGAATACACCCCCCCATCAACTGCCCAGAATACACCCCCCCATCAACTGCCCAGAATACACCCCCCATCAACTGCCCAGAATTACACCCCCCAATCAACTGCCCAAAATACACCCCCCATCAACTGCCCAGAATACACCCCCCCCATCAACTGCCCAGAATACACCTCCCCCATCAACTGCCCAGAATGGACCCACCCCATCATCTGCCCAGATTACACCCCCCATCAACTGCCCAGAATACACCCCCCATCAACTGCCAGAATACACCCCCCATCAACTGCCCAGAATACACCCCCCAATCAACTGCCCAAAATACACCCCCCATCAACTGCCCAGAATACACCCCCCCCCATCAACTGCCCAGAATACACCCCCCCATCAACTGCCCAGAATACACCCCCCATCAACTGCCCAGATTACACCCCCATCAACTGCCCAGAATACACCCCCCCATCAACTGCCCAGAATACACCCCCCCATCAACTGCTCAGATTACACCCCCCATCAACTGCCCAGAATACACCCCCCATCAACTGCCCAGAATACACCCCCCCATCAACTGCCGAGAATACACCCCCCCATCAACTGCCCAGAATACATCCCCCCCATCAAATGCCCAGAATACACCCCCCAATCAACTGCCCAAAATACACCCCCCCCAAACAACTGCCCACAATACACCCCCAATCAACTGCCCAGAATACACCCCCAATCAACTGCCCAGAATACACCCCCCAATCAACTGCCCAAAATACACCCCCCCATCAACTGCCCAGAATACACCCCCCAATCAACTGCCCAGAATACACCCCCCAATCAACTGCCCAAAATACACCCCCCATCAACTGCCCAGAATACACCCCCCCAATCAACTGCCCAAAATACACCCCCCCATCAACTGCCCAGAATACACCCCCCCATCAACTGCCCAGAATACACCCCCTCCCCCATCAACTGCCCAGAATACACCCCCCCATCAACTGCCCAGAATACACCCCCTCCCCCATTAACTGCCCAAAATACACCACCCCATCAACTGCCCAGAATACACCCCCCATCAACTGCCCAGAATACACCCCCCCATCAACTACCCAGAATACACCCCCTCCCCATCAACTGCCCAGAATACACACCCCCCATCAACTGCCCAGAATACACCCCCCATCAACTGCCCAGATTACACCCCCATCAACTGCCCAGAATACACCCCCCATCAACTGCCCAGAATACACCCCCCCATCAACTACCCAGAATACACCCCCTCCCCATCAACTGCCCAGAATACACCCCCCCATCAACTGCCCAGAATACACCCCCCATCAACTGCCCAGAATACACCCCCCAATCAACTGCCCAAAATACACCCCCCATCAACTGCCCAGAATACACCCCCCCATCTACTGCCCAGAATACACCCTCCAATCAACTGCCTAAAATACACCCCCCCCATCAACTGCCCAGAATACACCCCCCAATCAACTGCCCAAAATACACCCCCCCATCAACTGCCCATAATACACCCCCCCATCAACTGCCCAGAATACACACCCCCCATCAACTGCCCAGAATACACCTCCCCCATCAACTGCCCAGAATACACCCACCCCATCATCTGCCCAGATTACACCCCCCATCAACTGCCCAGAATACACCCCCCATCAACTGCCCAGAATACACCCCCCATCAACTGCCCAGAATACACCCCCCAATCAACTGCCCAAAATACACCCCCCATCAACTGCCCAGAATACACCCCCCCCATCAACTGCCCAGAATACACCCCCCCATCAACTGCCCAGAATACACCCCCCATCAACTGCCCAGATTACACCCCCATCAACTGCCCAGAATACACCCCCCCATCAACTGCCCAGAATACACCCCCCCATCAACTGCTCAGATTACACCCCCCATCAACTGCCCAGAATACACCCCCCATCAACTGCCCAGAATACACCCCCCCATCAACTGCCGAGAATACACCCCCCCATCAACTGCCCAGAATACATCCCCCCCATCAAATGCCCAGAATACACCCCCCAATCAACTGCCCAAAATACACCCCCCCCAAACAACTGCCCACAATACACCCCCAATCAACTGCCCAGAATACACCCCCAATCAACTGCCCAGAATACACCCCCCAATCAACTGCCCAAAATACACCCCCCCATCAACTGCCCAGAATTCACCCCCAAATCTACTGCCCAGAATACACCCCCCATCAACTGCCCAGAATACACCCCCCAATCAACTGCCCATAATACACAACCCCATCAACTGCCCAGAATACACCCCCCCATCAACTGCCCAGAATACACCCCCCATCAACTGCCCAGAATACACCCCCCCATCAACTGCCCAGAATACACCCCCCCCATCAACTGCCCAGAATACACCCCCCATCAACTGCCCAGAATACACCCCCCATCAACGGCCCAGATTACACCCCCCATCAACTGCCCAGAATACACCCCCCCCATCAACTGCTAGAATACACCCCCCAATCAACTGCCCAAAATACATCCCCCCCATCAACTGCCCAGAATACACCCCCCAATCAACTGCCCAAAATATACCCCCCATCAACTGCCCAGTATACACCCCCCAATCAACTGCCCAAAATACACCCCCTCCCCCATCAACTGCCCAGAATACACGCCCCCATCAACTGCCCAGAATACACCCCCCCATCAACTTTCAAGAATACACCCCCCCCATCTACTGCCCAGAATACACCCCCCCATCAACTGCCCAGAATATACCCCCCATCAACTGCCCAGAATACACACCCCAATCAACTGCCCAAAATACACCCCCCCCATCAACTGCCCAAAATACACCCCCCCATCAACTGCCCAGAATACACCCCCTCCCCCATCAAGTGCCCAGAATACACCCCCCATCAACTGACCAGAATACACCCCCCATCAACTGCCCAGATTACACCCCCATCAACTGCCCAGAATACACCCCCCCATCAACTGCCCAGAATACACCCCCCATCAACTGCACAGAATGCACCCCTCCCATCAACTGCCCAGAATACACCCCCCCATCAACTGCCCAGAATACACCTCCCAATCAACTGCCCAGAATACACCCCCCATCAACTGCCCAGAATACACCCCCCATCAACTGCCCAGAATACACCCCCCATCAACTGCCCAGAATACACCCCCCATCAACTGCCCAGAATACACCTCCCAATCAACTGCCCAGAATACACCTCCCAATCAACTGCCCAGAATACACCCCCCCATCAACTGCCCAGAATACACCCCCCCATCAACTGCCCAGAATACACCCCCCATCAACTGCCCAAAATACACCCCCCATCAACTGCCCAGAATACACCCCCCCCATCAACTGCCCAGAATACACCCCCCATCAACTGCCCAGAATACACCCCCCATCTACTGCCCAGAATACACCCCCCAATCAACTGCCCAGAATACACCCCCCCATCAACTGCTCAGAATACACCCCCCAATCAACTGCCCAAAATACACCCCCCCCATCAACTGCCCAAAATACACCCCCCATCAACTGCCCAGAATACACCCCCAATCAACTGCCCAAAATACACCCCCCCATCAACTGCCCAGAATACAGCCCCCAATCAACTGCCCAAAATACACCCCCATCAACTGCCCAGAATACACCCCCCAATCAACTGCCCATAATACACAACCCCATCAACTGCCCAGAATACACCCCCCCATCAACTGCCCAGAATACACCTCCCCCCATCAACTGCCCAGAATACACCTCCCCATCAACTACCCAGAATACACCCCCCCATCAACTGCCCAGATTACACCCCCATCAACTGCCCAGAATACACCCATTAACTGCCCAGAATACAACCCCCAATCAACTGCCCAAAATACACCCCCCATCAACTGCCCAGAATACACCCCCCCCATCAACTGCCCAGAATACACCCCCCCCATCAACTGCCCAGAATACACCCCCCCCCAATCAACTGCCCAGAATACCCCCCCCATCAACTGCCCAGAATACACCCCCCCATCAACTGCCCAGAATACACCCCCCCATCTACTGCCCAGAATACACCCCCCCATCAACTGCCCAGAATACACCCCCCCATCAACTGCCCAGAATACACCCCACCATCAACTGCCCAGAATACACCCCCCCATCAACTGCCCAGAATACACCCCCCCATCAACTGCCCAGATTACACCCCCATCAACTGCCCAGAATACACCCCCCCATCAACTGCCCAGAATATACCCCCCATCAACTGCCCAGAATACACCCCCCAATCAACTGCCCAGAATACACCCCCCCATCTACTGCCCAGAATACACCCCCCCATCAACTGCCCAGAATACACCCCCCATCAACTGCCCAGAATACACCCCCCAATCAACTGCCCAAAATACACCCCCCCCCATCAACTGCCCAAAATACACCCCCCATCAACTGCCCAGAATACACCCCCTCCCCATCAACTGCCCAGAATACACCCCCCCATCAACTGCCCAGAATACACCCCCCCCCCAATCAACTGCCCAGAATACACCCCCCATCAACTGCCCAGAATACACCCCCCCATCAACTGCCCAGAATACACCCCCCCATCTACTGCCCAGAATACACCCCCCCATCAACTGCCCAGAATACACCCCCCATCAACTGCCCAGAATACACCCCCCCATCAACTGCCCAGAATACACCCCCCAATCAACTGCCCAGAATACGCCCCCCATCAACTGCCCAGAATACACCCCCCCATCAACTGCCCAGAATACACCCCCCCATCAACTGCCCAGAATACACCCCCCATCAACTGCCCAAAATACACCCCCCATCAACTGCCCAGAATACACCCCCCCATCAACTGCCCAGATTACACCCCCATCAACTGCCCAGAATACACCCATTAACTGCCCAGAATACAACCCCCAATCAACTGCCCAAAATACACCCCCCATCAACTGCCCAGAATACACCCCCCCATCAACTGCCCAGAATACACCCCCCCATCAACTGCCCAGAATACACCCCCCCATCAACTGCCCAGAATACACCCCCCATCAACTGCCCAGAATACACCCCCCCCCATCAACTGCCCAGAATACACCCCCCCATCAACTGCCCAGAATACACCCCCCATCAACTGCCCAGAATACACCCCCCCATCAACTGCCCAGAATACACCCCCCCCATCAACTGCCCAGAATACACCCCCCCCCAATCAACTGCCCAGAATACACCCCCCATCAACTGCCCAGAATACACCCCCCCCATCAACTGCCCAAAATACACCCCCCAATCAACTGCCCAGAATACACCCCCCCATCAACTGCCCAGAATACACCCCCCATCAACTGCCCAGAATACACCCCCCAATCAACTGCCCAGAATACACCTCCCCCCATCAACTGCCCAGAATACAACTCCCCATCAACTGCCCAGAATACACCCCCCCATCAACTGCCCAGATTACACCCCCATCAACTGCCCAGAATACACCCATTAACTACCCAGAATACAACCCCCAATCAACTGCCCAAAATACACCCCCCATCAACTGCCAAGAATACACCCCCCCATCAACTGCCCAGAATACACCCCCCCCATCAACTGCCCAGAATACACCCCCCCATCAACTGCCCAGAATACACCCCCCCATCAACTGCCCAGAATACACCCCCCCCATCAACTGCCCAGAATACACCCCCCCCCATCAACTGCCCAGAATACACCCCCCCATCAACGGCCCAGATTACACCCCCCATCAACTGCCCAGAATACACCCCCCAATCAACTGCCCAAAATACACCCCCCATCAACTGCCCAGAATACACCCCCCAATCAACTGCCCAGAATACACCCCCAATCAACTGCCCAGAATACACCCCCCATCAACTGCCCAGAATACACCCCCCAGCAACTGCCCAGAATACACCCCCCCATCAACTGCCCAGAATACACCCCCTCCCCCATCAACTGCCCAGAAGACACCCCCCCATCAACTGCCCAGAATACACCACCCCATCAACTGCCCAGAATACACCCCCCCATCAACTGCCCAGAATACACCCCCCATCAACTGCCCAGAATACACCCCCCCCATCAACTGCCCAGAATACACCCCCCCCATCAACTGCCCAGAATACACCCCCCCCATCAACTGCCCAGAATACACCCCCCCCATCAACTGCCCAGAATACACCCCCCCATCAACGGCCCAGAATACACCCCCCATCAACGGCCCAGATTACACCCCCCATCAACTGCCCAGAATACACCCCCCCCATCAACTGCTAGAATACACCCCCCAATCAACTGCCCAAAATACATCCCCCCCATCAACTGCCCAGAATACACCCCCCAATCAACTGCCCAAAATATACCCCCCATCAACTGCCCAGTATACACCCCCCAATCAACTGCCCAAAATACACCCCCTCCCCCATCAACTGCCCAGAATACACGCCCCCATCAACTGCCCAGAATACACCCCCCCATCAACTTTCAAGAATACACCCCCCCCATCTACTGCCCAGAATACACCCCCCCATCAACTGCCCAGAATATACCCCCCATCAACTGCCCAGAATACACACCCCAATCAACTGCCCAAAATACACCCCCCCCATCAACTGCCCAAAATACACCCCCCCATCAACTGCCCAGAATACACCCCCTCCCCCATCAAGTGCCCAGAATACACCCCCCATCAACTGACCAGAATACACCCCCCATCAACTGCCCAGATTACACCCCCATCAACTGCCCAGAATACACCCCCCCATCAACTGCCCAGAATACACCCCCCATCAACTGCACAGAATGCACCCCTCCCATCAACTGCCCAGAATACACCCCCCATCAACTGCCCAGAATACACCTCCCAATCAACTGCCCAGAATACACCCCCCCATCAACTGCCCAGAATACACCCCCCATCAACTGCCCAGAATACACCCCCCATCAACTGCCCAGAATACACCTCCCAATCAACTGCCCAGAATACACCTCCCAATCAACTGCCCAGAATACACCCCCCCATCAACTGCCCAGAATACACCCCCCCATCAACTGCCCAGAATACACCCCCCATCAACTGCCCAAAATACACCCCCCATCAACTGCCCAGAATACACCCCCCCCATCAACTGCCCAGAATACACCCCCCATCAACTGCCCAGAATACACCCCCCATCTACTGCCCAGAATACACCCCCCAATCAACTGCCCAGAATACACCCCCCCCATCAACTGCTCAGAATACACCCCCCAATCAACTGCCCAAAATACACCCCCCCCATCAACTGCCCAAAATACACCCCCCATCAACTGCCCAGAATACACCCCCAATCAACTGCCCAAAATACACCCCCCATCAACTGCCCAGAATACAGCCCCCAATCAACTGCCCAAAATACACCCCCATCAACTGCCCAGAATACACCCCCCAATCAACTGCCCATAATACACAACCCCATCAACTGCCCAGAATACACCCCCCCATCAACTGCCCAGAATACACCTCCCCCCATCAACTGCCCAGAATACACCTCCCCATCAACTACCCAGAATAAACCCCCCCATCAACTGCCCAGATTACACCCCCATCAACTGCCCAGAATACACCCATTAACTGCCCAGAATACAACCCCCCATCAACTGCCCAGAATACACACCCCAATCAACTGCCCAAAATACACCCCCCCCATCAACTGCCCAAAATACACCCCCCCATCAACTGCCCAGAATACACCCCCTCCCCCATCAAGTGCCCAGAATACACCCCCCATCAACTGACCAGAATACACCCCCCATCAACTGCCCAGATTACACCCCCATCAACTGCCCAGAATACACCCCCCCATCAACTGCCCAGAATACACCCCCCATCAACTGCACAGAATGCACCCCTCCCATCAACTGCCCAGAATACACCCCCCCATCAACTGCCCAGAATACACCTCCCAATCAACTGCCCAGAATACACCCCCCATCAACTGCCCAGAATACACCCCCCATCAACTGCCCAGAATACACCCCCCATCAACTGCCCAGAATACACCCCCCATCAACTGCCCAGAATACACCTCCCAATCAACTGCCCAGAATACACCTCCCAATCAACTGCCCAGAATACACCCCCCCATCAACTGCCCAGAATACACCCCCCCATCAACTGCCCAGAATACACCCCCCATCAACTGCCCAAAATACACCCCCCATCAACTGCCCAGAATACACCCCCCCCATCAACTGCCCAGAATACACCCCCCATCAACTGCCCAGAATACACCCCCCATCTACTGCCCAGAATACACCCCCCAATCAACTGCCCAGAATACACCCCCCCATCAACTGCTCAGAATACACCCCCCAATCAACTGCCCAAAATACACCCCCCCATCAACTGCCCAAAATACACCCCCCATCAACTGCCCAGAATACACCCCCAATCAACTGCCCAAAATACACCCCCCCATCAACTGCCCAGAATACAGCCCCCAATCAACTGCCCAAAATACACCCCCATCAACTGCCCAGAATACACCCCCCAATCAACTGCCCATAATACACAACCCCATCAACTGCCCAGAATACACCCCCCCATCAACTGCCCAGAATACACCTCCCCCCATCAACTGCCCAGAATACACCTCCCCATCAACTACCCAGAATACACCCCCCCATCAACTGCCCAGATTACACCCCCATCAACTGCCCAGAATACACCCATTAACTGCCCAGAATACAACCCCCAATCAACTGCCCAAAATACACCCCCCATCAACTGCCCAGAATACACCCCCCCCATCAACTGCCCAGAATACACCCCCCCCATCAACTGCCCAGAATACACCCCCCCCCAATCAACTGCCCAGAATACCCCCCCCATCAACTGCCCAGAATACACCCCCCCATCAACTGCCCAGAATACACCCCCCCATCTACTGCCCAGAATACACCCCCCCATCAACTGCCCAGAATACACCCCCCCATCAACTGCCCAGAATACACCCCACCATCAACTGCCCAGAATACACCCCCCCATCAACTGCCCAGAATACACCCCCCCATCAACTGCCCAGATTACACCCCCATCAACTGCCCAGAATACACCCCCCCATCAACTGCCCAGAATATACCCCCCATCTACTGCCCAGAATACACCCCCCCATCAACTGCCCAGAATACACCCCCCATCAACTGCCCAGAATACACCCCCCAATCAACTGCCCAAAATACACCCCCCCCCATCAACTGCCCAAAATACACCCCCCATCAACTGCCCAGAATACACCCCCTCCCCATCAACTGCCCAGAATACACCCCCCATCAACTGCCCAGAATACACCCCCCCATCAACTGCCCAGAATACACCCCCCAATCAACTGCCCAGAATACGCCCCCCCATCAACTGCCCAGAATACACCCCCCCATCAACTGCCCAGAATACACCCCCCCATCAACTGCCCAGAATACACCCCCCATCAACTGCCCAGAATACACCCCCCCCATCAACTGCCCAGAATACACCCCCCCCCATCAACTGCCCAGAATACACCCCCCCCCAATCAACTGCCCAGAATACCCCCCCCATCAACTGCCCAGAATACACCCCCCCATCAACTGCCCAGAATACACCCCCCCATCTACTGCCCAGAATACACCCCCCCATCAACTGCCCAGAATACACCCCCCCATCAACTGCCCAGAATACACCCCACCATCAACTGCCCAGAATACACCCCCCCATCAACTGCCCAGAATACACCCCCCCATCAACTGCCCAGAATACACCCCCCCCCAATCAACTGCCCAGAATACACCCCCCAATCAACTGCCCAGAATACACCCCCCCATCTACTGCCCAGAATACACCCCCCCATCAACTGCCCAGAATACACCCCCCATCAACTGCCCAGAATACACCCCCCCAATCAACTGCCCAAAATACACCCCCCCCATCAACTGCCCAAAATACACCCCCCATCAACTGCCCAGAATACACCCCCTCCCCATCAACTGCCCAGAATACAACCCCCCATCAACTGCCCAGAATACACCCCCCCATCAACTGCCCAGAATACACCCCCCAATCAACTGCCCAGAATACGCCCCCCATCAACTGCCCAGAATACACCCCCCCATCAACTGCCCAGAATACACCCCCCCAATCAACTGCCCAGAATACACCCCCCATCAACTGCCCAAAATACAACCCCCCATCAACTGCCCAGAATACACCCCCCCCCATCAACTGCCCAGATTACACCCCCATCAACTGCCCAGAATACACCCATAACTGCCCAGAATACAACCCCCAATCAACTGCCCAAAATACACCCCCCATCAACTGCCCAGAATACACCCCCCCCATCAACTGCCCAGAATACACCCCCCCATCAACTGCCCAGAATACACCCCCCCCATCAACTGCCCAGAATACACCCCCCCCATCAACTGCCCAGAATACACCCCCCCATCAACTGCCCAGAATACACCCCCCCCATCAACTGCCCAAAATACACCCCCCCATCAACTGCCCAGAATACACCCCCCCATCAACTGCCCAGAATACACCCCCCCCATCAACTGCCCAGAATACACCCCCCCCCATCAACTGCCCAGAATACACCCCCCCCATCAACTGCCCAGAATACACCCCCCATCAACTGCCCAGAATACACCCCCCCATCAACTGCCCAAAATACACCCCCCAATCAACTGCCCAGAAATACACCCCCCCCATCAACTGCCCAGAATACACCCCCCCATCAACTGCCCAGAATACACCCCCCAATCAACTGCCCAGAATACACCTCCCCATCAACTGCCCAGAATACAACTCCCCATCAACTGCCCAGAATACACCCCCCCATCAACTGCCCAGATTACACCCCCATCAACTGCCCAGAATACACCCATTAACTACCCAGAATACAACCCCCAATCAACTGCCCAAAATACACCCCCCATCAACTGCCAAGAATACACCCCCCCCATCAACTGCCCAGAATACACCCCCCCCATCAACTGCCCAGAATACACCCCCCCCATCAACTGCCCAGAATACACCCCCCCCATCAACTGCCCAGAATACACCCCCCCCATCAACTGCCCAGAATACACCCCCCCCCCATCAACTGCCCAGAATACACCCCCCCATCTACTGCCCAGAATACACCCCCCCCCATCAACTGCCCAGAATACACCCCCCAATCAACTGCCCAAAATACACCCCCCATCAACTGCCCAAAATACACCCCCCCATCAACTGCCCAGAATACACCCCCCAATCAACTGCCCAGAATACGCCCCCCATCAACTGCCCAGAATACACCCCCCCATCAACTGCCCAGAATACACCCCCCCATCAACTGCCCAGAATACACCCCCCCATCAACTGCCCAGAATACACCCCCCCATCAACTGCCCAGAATACACCCCCCCCCATCAACTGCCCAGAATACACCCCCCCCCAATCAACTGCCCAGAATACCCCCCCCATCAACTGCCCAGAATACACCCCCCCATCAACTGCCCAGAATACACCCCCCCATCTACTGCCCAGAATACACCCCCCCCATCAACTGCCCAGAATACACCCCCCCATCAACTGCCCAGAATACACCCCACCATCAACTGCCCAGAATACACCCCCCCATCAACTGCCCAGAATACACCCCCCCATCAACTGCCCAGAATACACCCCCCCCAATCAACTGCCCAGAATACACCCCCCAATCAACTGCCCAGAATACACCCCCCCATCTACTGCCCAGAATACACCCCCCCATCAACTGCCCAGAATACACCCCCCATCAACTGCCCAGAATACACCCCCAATCAACTGCCCAAAATACACCCCCCCCATCAACTGCCCAAAATACACCCCCCATCAACTGCCCAGAATACACCCCCTCCCCATCAACTGCCCAGAATACACCCCCCATCAACTGCCCAGAATACACCCCCCCCATCAACTGCCCAGAATACACCCCCCAATCAACTGCCCAGAATACGCCCCCCATCAACTGCCCAGAATACACCCCCCCATCAACTGCCCAGAATACACCCCCCCATCAACTGCCCAGAATACACCCCCCATCAACTGCCCAAAATACACCCCCCATCAACTGCCCAGAATACACCCCCCCCATCAACTGCCCAGATTACACCCCCATCAACTGCCCAGAATACACCCATTAACTGCCCAGAATACAACCCCCAATCAACTGCCCAAAATACACCCCCCATCAACTGCCCAGAATACACCCCCCCATCAACTGCCCAGAATACACCCCCCCCATCAACTGCCCAGAATACACCCCCCCATCAACTGCCCAGAATACACCCCCCATCAACTGCCCAGAATACACCCCCCCATCAACTGCCCAGAATACACCCCCCCATCAACTGCCCAAAATACACCCCCCCCATCAACTGCCCAGAATACACCCCCCATCAACTGCCCAGAATACACCCCCCCATCAACTGCCCAGAATACACCCCCCCATCAACTGCCCAGAATACACCCCCCCCCCAATCAACTGCCCAGAATACACCCCCCATCAACTGCCCAGAATACACCCCCCCCATCAACTGCCCAAAATACACCCCCCCAATCAACTGCCCAGAATACACCCCCCCATCAACTGCCCAGAATACACCCCCCATCAACTGCCCAGAATACACCCCCCAATCAACTGCCCAGAATACACCTCCCCCATCAACTGCCCAGAATACAACTCCCCATCAACTGCCCAGAATACACCCCCCCCATCAACTGCCCAGATTACACCCCCATCAACTGCCCAGAATACACCCATTAACTACCCAGAATACAACCCCCAATCAACTGCCCAAAATACACCCCCCATCAACTGCCAAGAATACACCCCCCCATCAACTGCCCAGAATACACCCCCCCCATCAACTGCCCAGAATACACCCCCCCCATCAACTGCCCAGAATACACCCCCCCATCAACTGCCCAGAATACACCCCCCCCATCAACTGCCCAGAATACAACCCCCCCCCATCAACTGCCCAGAATACACCCCCCCATCTACTGCCCAGAATACACCCCCCCCCATCAACTGCCCAGAATACACCCCCCAATCAACTGCCCAAAATACACCCCCCCATCAACTGCCCAGAATACACCCCCCAATCAACTGCCCAGAATACACCCCCAATCAACTGCCAGAATACACCCCCCATCAACTGCCCAGAATACACCCCCCAGCAACTGCCCAGAATACACCCCCCCCATCAACTGCCCAGAATACACCCCCTCCCCCAATCAACTGCCCAGAAGACACCCCCCCATCAACTGCCCAGAATACACCACCCCATCAACTGCCCAGAATACACCCCCCCATCAACTGCCCAGAATACACCCCCCCATCAACTGCCCAGAATACACCCCCCCCCATCAACTGCCCAGAATACACCCCCCCCCATCAACTGCCCAGAATACACCCCCCATCAACTGCCCAGAATACACCCCCCCATCAACTGCCCAGAATACAACCCCCCCATCAACTGCCCAGAATACACACACACACCCCCATCAAAACTGCCCAGAATACACCCCCCCCAATCAACTGCCCAGAATACACCCCCCCATCAACTGCCCAGAATACACCCCCCCATCAACTGCCCAGAATACACCCCCCATCAATTGCCCAGAATACACCCCCCATCAACTGCCCAGAATACACCCCCCCATCAACTGCCCAGAATACACCCCCCATCAACTGCCCAGAATACACCCCACCCATCAACTGCCCAGAATACACCCCCCCAATCAACTGCCCAAAATACACCCCCCCATCAACTGCCCAAAATACACCCCCCCATCAACTGCCCAGATAACACCCCCAAATCTACTGCCCAGAATACACCCCCCCATCAACTGCCAGAATACACCCCCCAATCAACTGCCCAAAATACACCCCCCCATCAACTGCCCAGAATACACACCCCAATCAACTGCCCAAAATATACCCCCCCATCAACTGCCCAGAATACACCCCCCCATCAACTGCCCAGAATACACCCCCTCCCCCATCAACTGCCCAGAATACACCCCCTCCCCCATCAACTGCCCAGAATACACACCCCCCCATCAACTGCCCAGAATACACCCCCCTCCCCATCAACTGCCCAGAATACACCCCCCAATCAACTGCCCAAAATACACCCCCCCATCAATTGCCCAGAATACACCCCCCCATCAACTGCCCAGATTACACCCCCATCAACTGCCCAGAATACACCCCCCCATCAACTGCCCAGAATACACCCCCCCATCAACTGCCCAGAATACACCCCCCAATCAACTGCCCAGAATACACCCCCTCCCCCATCAACTGCCCAGAATACACCCCCCATCAACTGCCCAGAATACACCCCCCCATCAACTGCCCAGATTACACCCCCATCAACTGCCCAGAATACACCCCCCATCAACTGCCCAGAATACACTCCCATCAACTGCACAGAAACCCCCCCCCATCAACTGCCCAGAATACACCCCCCCATAAACTGCCCAGAATACACCCCCCAATCAACTGCCCAGAATACACCCCCCAATCAACTGCCCAAAATACACCCCCCCCATCAACTGCCCACAATACACCCCCCCCCATCAACTGCCCACAATACACCCCCCCCATCAAATGCCCAGAATACACCTCCCCATCAACTGCCCAGAATACACCCCCCAATCAACTGCCCAAAATACACCCCCCCCCATCAACTGCTAGAATACACCCCCCAATCAACTGCCCAAAATACATCCCCCCCATCAACTGCCCAGAATACACCCCCCAATCAACTGCCCAAAATATACCCCCCCATCAACTGCCCAGTATACACCCCCCATCAACTGCCCAAAATACACCCCCTCCCCCATCAACTGCCCAGAATACACGCCCCCATCAACTGCCCAGAATACACCCCCCCATCAACTTTCAAGAATACACCCCCCCCATCTACTGCCCAGAATACACCCCCCCATCAACTGCCCAGAATATACCCCCCATCAACTGCCAGAATACACACCCCAATCAACTGCCCAAAATACACCCCCCCCATCAACTGCCCAAAATACACCCCCCCATCAACTGCCCAGAATACACCCCCTCCCCCATCAAGTGCCCAGAATACACCCCCCATCAACTGACCAGAATACACCCCCATCAACTGCCCAGATTACACCCCCATCAACTGCCCAGAATACACCCCCCCATCAACTGCCCAGAATACACCCCCCATCAACTGCACAGAATGCACCCCTCCCATCAACTGCCCAGAATACACCCCCCCATCAACTGCCCAGAATACACCTCCCAATCAACTGCCCAGAATACACCCCCCCATCAACTGCCCAGAATACACCCCCCATCAACTGCCCAGAATACACCCCCCATCAACTGCCCAGAATACACCTCCCAATCAACTGCCCAGAATACACCTCCCAATCAACTGCCCAGAATACACCCCCCCATCAACTGCCCAGAATACACCCCCCCATCAACTGCCCAGAATACACCCACCCATCAACTGCCCAAAATACACCCCCCATCAACTGCCCAGAATACACCCCCCCATCAACTGCCCAGAATACACCCCCCATCAACTGCCCCAGAATACACCCCCCCATCTACTGCCCAGAATACACCCCCCAATCAACTGCCCAGAATACACCCCCCCCATCAACTGCTCAGAATACACCCCCCAATCAACTGCCCAAAATACACCCCCCCCCATCAACTGCCCAAAATACACCCCCCATCAACTGCCCAGAATACACCCCCAATCAACTGCCCAAAATACACCCCCCATCAACTGCCCAGAATACAGCCCCCAATCAACTGCCCAAAATACACCCCCATCAACTGCCCAGAATACACCCCCCAATCAACTGCCCATAATACACAACCCCATCAACTGCCCAGAATACACCCCCCCCATCAACTGCCCAGAATACACCCCCCCCATCAACTGCCCAGAATACACCTCCCCATCAACTACCCAGAATACACCCCCCCATCAACTGCCCAGATTACACCCCATCAACTGCCCAGAATACACCCATTAACTGCCCAGAATACAACCCCCCATCAACTGCCAGAATACACACCCCAATCACTGCCCAAAATACACCCCCCCCATCACTGCCCAAAATACACCCCCCCCATCAACTGCCCAGAATACACCCCCTCCCCCATCAAGTGCCCAGAATACACCCCCCATCAACTGACCAGAATACACCCCCATCAACTGCCCAGATTACACCCCCATCAACTGCCCAGAATACACCCCCCCATCAACTGCCCAGAATACACCCCCCATCAACTGCACAGAATGCACCCCTCCCATCAACTGCCCAGAATACACCCCCCCATCAACTGCCCAGAATACACCTCCCAATCAACTGCCCAGAATACACCCCCCATCAACTGCCCAGAATACACCCCCCATCAACTGCCCAGAATACACCCCCCATCAACTGCCAGAATACACCCCCCATCAACTGCCCAGAATACACCTCCCAATCAACTGCCCAGAATACACCTCCCAATCAACTGCCCAGAATACACCCCCCCCATCAACTGCCCAGAATACACCCCCCCATCAACTGCCCAGAATACACCCCCCATCAACTGCCCAAAATACACCCCCATCAACTGCCCAGAATACACCCCCCCCATCAACTGCCCAGAATACACCCCCCATCAACTGCCCAGAATACACCCCCCATCTACTGCCCAGAATACACCCCCCAATCAACTGCCCAGAATACACCCCCCCATCAACTGCTCAGAATACACCCCCCAATCAACTGCCCAAAATACACCCCCCCCATCAACTGCCCAAAATACACCCCCCATCAACTGCCCAGAATACACCCCCAATCAACTGCCCAAAATACACCCCCCCATCAACTGCCCAGAATACAGCCCCCAATCAACTGCCCAAAATACACCCCCATCAACTGCCCAGAATACACCCCCCAATCAACTGCCCATAATACACAACCCCATCAACTGCCAGAATACACCCCCCATCAACTGCCCAGAATACACCTCCCCCATCAACTGCCCAGAATACACCTCCCCATCAACTACCCAGAATACACCCCCCCATCAACTGCCCAGATTACACCCCCATCAACTGCCCAGAATACACCCATTAACTGCCCAGAATACAACCCCCAATCAACTGCCCAAAATACACCCCCCATCAACTGCCCAGAATACACCCCCCCCATCAACTGCCCAGAATACACCCCCCCCATCAACTGCCCAGAATACACCCCCCCCAATCAACTGCCCAGAATACCCCCCCATCAACTGCCCAGAATACACCCCCCATCAACTGCCCAGAATACACCCCCCCATCTACTGCCCAGAATACACCCCCCCATCAACTGCCCAGAATACACCCCCCCCATCAACTGCCCAGAATACACCCCACCATCAACTGCCCAGAATAACACCCCCCCATCAACTGCCCAGAATACACCCCCCCCATCAACTGCCCAGATTACACCCCCATCAACTGCCCAGAATACACCCCCCCATCAACTGCCCAGAATATACCCCCCATCAACTGCCCAGAATACACCCCCCCATCAACTGCCCAGAATACACCCCCCCATCAACTGCCCAGAATACACCCCCCCCATCAACTGCCCAGAATACACCCCCCCCAATCAACTGCCCAGAATACACCCCCCAATCAACTGCCCAGAATACACCCCCCCATCTACTGCCCAGAATACACCCCCCCATCAACTGCCCAGAATACACCCCCCATCAACTGCCCAGAATACACCCCCCAATCACTGCCCAAAATACACCCCCCCCATCAACTGCCCAAATACACCCCCCATCAACTGCCCAGAATACACCCCCTCCCCATCAACTGCCCAGAATACACCCCCCATCAACTGCCCAGAATACACCCCCCCCAATCAACTGCCCAGAATACACCCCCCATCAACTGCCCAGAATACACCCCCCCATCAACTGCCCAGAATACACCCCCCCATCTACTGCCCAGAATACACCCCCCCATCAACTGCCCAGAATACACCCCCCATCAACTGCCCAGAATACACCCCCCCATCACTGCCCAGAATACACCCCCCAATCAACTGCCCAGAATACGCCCCCCATCAACTGCCCAGAATACACCCCCCCATCAACTGCCCAGAATACACCCCCATCAACTGCCCAGAATACACCCCCCATCAACTGCCCAAAATACACCCCCCATCAACTGCCCAGAATACACCCCCCATCAACTGCCCAGATTACACCCCCATCAACTGCCCAGAATACACCCATTAACTGCCCAGAATACAACCCCCAATCAACTGCCCAAAATACACCCCCCATTCAACTGCCCAGAATACACCCCCCCATCAACTGCCCAGAATACACCCCCCCATCAACTGCCCAGAATACACCCCCCCATCAACTGCCCAGAATACACCCCCCCATCAACTGCCCAGAATACACCCCCCCCATCAACTGCCCAGAATACACCCCCCCATCAACTGCCCAAAATACACCCCCCCCATCAACTGCCCAGAATACACCCCCCATCAACTGCCCAGAATACACCCCCCCATCAACTGCCCAGAATACACCCCCCCCATCAACTGCCCAGAATACACCCCCCCCCAATCAACTGCCCAGAATACACCCCCCATCAACTGCCCAGAATACACCCCCCCCATCAACTGCCCAAAATACACCCCCCAATCAACTGCCCAGAATACACCCCCCCATCAACTGCCCAGAATACACCCCCCATCAACTGCCCAGAATACACCCCCCAATCAACTGCCCAGAATACACCTCCCCCATCAACTGCCCAGAATACAACTCCCCATCAACTGCCCAGAATACACCCCCCCATCAACTGCCCAGATTACAACCCCATCAACTGCCCAGAATACACCCATTAACTACCCAGAATACAACCCCCAATCAACTGCCCAAAATACACCCCCCATCAACTGCCAAGAATACACCCCCCCATCAACTGCCCAGAATACACCCCCCCATCAACTGCCCAGAATACACCCCCCCCATCAACTGCCCAGAATACACCCCCCCCATCAACTGCCCAGAATACACCCCCCCATCAACTGCCCAGAATACACCCCCCCCCATCAACTGCCCAGAATACACCCCCCCATCTACTGCCCAGAATACACCCCCCCCCATCAACTGCCCAGAATACACCCCCCAATCAACTGCCCAAAATACACCCCCCATCAACTGCCCAGAATACACCCCCCAATCAACTGCCCAGAATACACCCCCAATCAACTGCCCAGAATACACCCCCCATCAACTGCCCAGAATACACCCCCCAGCAACTGCCCAGAATACACCCCCCCATCAACTGCCCAGAATTACACCCCCTCCCCCATCAACTGCCCAGAAGACACCCCCCCATCAACTGCCCAGAATACACCACCCCATCAACTGCCCAGAATACACCCCCCATCAACTGCCCAGAATACACCCCCCCATCAACTGCCCAGAATACACCCCCCCCATCAACTGCCCAGAATACACCCCCCCCATCAACTGCCCAGAATACACCCCCCATCAACTGCCCAGAATACACCCCCCCATCAACTGCCCAGAATACACCCCCCCATCAACTGCCCAGAATACACACCACACACCCCCCATCAACTGCCCAGATTACACCCCCATCAACTGCCCAGAATACACCCCCCCAATCAACTGCCAGAATACACCCCCCATCAACTGCCCAGAATACACCCCCCATCAACTGCCCAGAATACACCCCCCATCAATTGCCCAGAATACACCCCCCCATCAACTGCCCAGAATACACCCCCCATCAACTGCCCAGAATACACCCCCCATCAACTGCCCAGAATACACCCACCCATCAACTGCCCAGAATACACCCCCCAATCAACTGCCCAAAATACACCCCCCCATCAACTGCCCAAAATACACCCCCCCATCAACTGCCCAGAATACACCCCCAAATCTACTGCCCAGAATACACCCCCCCATCAACTGCCAGAATACACCCCCCAATCAACTGCCCAAAATACACCCCCCCATCAACTGCCCAGAATACACACCCCAATCAACTGCCCAAAATATACCCCCCCATCAACTGCCCAGAATACACCCCCCCATCAACTGCCCAGAATACACCCCCTCCCCCATCAACTGCCCAGAATACACCCCCTCCCCCATCAACTGCCCAGAATACACACCCCCCCATCAACTGCCCAGAATACACCCCCTCCCCCATCAACTGCCCAGAATACACCCCCCAATCAACTGCCCAAAATACACCCCCCCCATCAATTGCCCAGAATACACCCCCCCATCAACTGCCCAGATTACACCCCCATCAACTGCCCAGAATACACCCCCCCATCAACTGCCCAGAATACACCCCCCCATCAACTGCCCAGAATACACCCCCCAATCAACTGCCCAAAATACGACCCCCCATCAACTGCCCAAAATACACCCCCCATCAACTGCCCAGAATACACCCCCTCCCCCATCAACTGCCCAGAATACACCCCCCATCAACTGCCCAGAATACACCCCCCATCAACTGCCCAGATTACACCCCCATCAACTGCCCAGAATACACCCCCCATCAACTGCCCAGAATACACTCCCCATCAACTGCACAGAATACACCCCCCCCCATCAACTGCCCAGAATACACCCCCCCATAAACTGCCCAGAATACACCCCCCAATCAACTGCCCAGAATACACCCCCCAATCAACTGCCCAAAATACACCCCCCCCATCAACTGCCCACAATACACCCCCCCCATCAACTGCCCACAATACACCCCCCCATCAAATGCCCAGAATACACCTCCCCATCAACTGCCCAGAATACACCCCCCAATCAACTGCCCAAAATACACCCCCCATCAACTGCCCAAAATACACACACCCCCATCAACTGCCCAGAATACACCCCCCAATCAACTGCCCAGAATACGCCCCCCATCAACTGCCCAGAATACACCCCCCCATCAACTGCCCAGAATACACCCCCCCATCAACTGCCCAAAATACACCCCCCATCAACTGCCCAGAATACACCCCCCCATCAACTGCCCAGATTACACCCCCATCAACTGCCCAGAATACACCCATTAACTGCCCAGAATACAACCCCCAATCAACTGCCCAAAATACACCCCCCATCAACTGCCCAGAATACACCCCCCATCAACTGCCCAGAATACACCCCCCCATCAACTGCCCAGAATACACCCCCCCATCAACTGCCCAGAATACACCCCCCCATCAACTGCCCAGAATACACCCCCCCCCATCAACTGCCCAGAATACACCCCCCCATCAACTGCCCAAAATACACCCCCCCCCATCAACTGCCCAGAATACACCCCCCATCAACTGCCCAGAATACACCCCCCCCATCAACTGCCCAGAATACACCTCCCCCATCAACTGCCCAGAATACACCCCCCCCAATCAACTGCCCAGAATACACCCCCCATCAACTGCCCAGAATACACCCCCCCCATCAACTGCCCAAAATACACCCCCCAATCAACTGCCCAGAATACACCCCCCCATCAACTGCCCAGAATACACCCCCCATCAACTGCCCAGAATACACCCCCCAATCAACTGCCCAGAATACACCTCCCCCCATCAACTGCCCAGAATACAACTCCCCATCAACTGCCCAGAATACACCCCCCCATCAATACACCCCCCAATCAACTGCCCAGAATACACCTCCCCCCATCAACTGCCCAGAATACAACTCCCCATCAACTGCCCAGAATACACCCCCCCATCAACTGCCCAGATTACACCCCCATCAACTGCCCAGAATACACCCATTAACTACCCAGAATACAACCCCCAATCAACTGCCCAAAATACACCCCCCATCAACTGCCAAGAATACACCCCCCCATCAACTGCCCAGAATACACCCCCCCATCAACTGCCCAGAATACACCCCCCCCATCAACTGCCCAGAATACACCCCCCCCATCAACTGCCCAGAATACACCCCCCCCATCAACTGCCCAGAATACACCCCCCCCCATCAACTGCCCAGAATACACCCCCCCATCAACGGCCCAGATTACACCCCCCATCAACTGCCCAGAATACACCCCCCAATCAACTGCCCAAAATACACCCCCCATCAACTGCCCAGAATACACCCCCCAATCAACTGCCCAGAATACACCCCCAATCAACTGCCCAGAATACACCCCCCATCAACTGCCCAGAATACACCCCCCAGCAACTGCCCAGAATACACCCCCCCATCAACTGCCCAGAATACACCCCCTCCCCCATCAACTGCCCAGAAGACACCCCCCCATCAACTGCCCAGAATACACCACCCCATCAACTGCCCAGAATACACCCCCCCATCAACTGCCCAGAATACACCCCCCCCATCAACTGCCCAGAATACACCCCCCCCATCAACTGCCCAGAATACACCCCCCCCCATCAACTGCCCAGAATACACCCCCCCCCATCAACTGCCCAGAATACACCCCCCCCCCATCAACTGCCCAGAATACACCCCCCCATCAACGGCCCAGAATACACCCCCCATCAACTGCCCAGAATACACCTCCCAATCAACTGCCCAGAATACACCTCCCAATCAACTGCCCAGAATACACCCCCCATCAACTGCCCAGAATACACCCCCCCATCAACTGCCCAGAATACACCCCCCATCAACTGCCCAAAATACACCCCCCATCAACTGCCCAGAATACACCCCCCCATCAACTGCCCGGCATACACCCCCCATCAACTGCCCAGAATACACCCCCCATCTACTGCCCAGAATACACCCCCCAATCAACTGCCCAAAATACACCCCCCCCATCAACTGCCCAGAATACACCCCCCCATCAACTGCCCAGAATACACCCCCTCCCCCATCAACTGCCCAGAATACACCCCCTCCCCCATCAACTGCCCAGAATACACCCCCCAATCAACTGCCCAAAATACACCCCCCATCAATTGCCCAGAATACACCCCCCCATCAACTGCCCAGATTACACCCCCATCAACTGCCCAGAATACACCCCCCCATCAACTGCCCAGAATACACCCCCCCATCAACTGCCCAGAATACACCCCCCAATCAACTGCCCAAAATACGACCCCCCATCAACTGCCCAAAATACACCCCCCATCAACTGCCCAGAATACACCCCCTCCCCCATCAACTGCCCAGAATACACCCCCCATCAACTGCCCAGAATACACCCCCCATCAACTGCCCAGATTACACCCCCATCAACTGCCCAGAATACACCCCCCATCAACTGCCCAGAATACACTCCCCATCAACTGCACAGAATACACCCCCCCCATCAACTGCCCAGAATACACCCCCCCATAAACTGCCCAGAATACACCCCCCAATCAACTGCCCAGAATACACCCCCCAATCAACTGCCCAAAATACACCCCCCCCCCATCAACTGCCCACAATACACCCCCCCCATCAACTGCCCACAATACACCCCCCCATCAAATGCCCAGAATACACCTCCCCATCAACTGCCCAGAATACACCCCCCAATCAACTGCCCAAAATACACCCCCCCATCAACTGCCCAAAATACACACACCCCCATCAACTGCCCAGAATACACCCCCCATCAATTGCCCAGAATACACCCCCCCATCAACTGCCCAGAATACACCCCCCCATCAACTGCCCAGAATACACCCCCCAATCAACTGCCCAAAATACACCCCCCCATCAACTGCCCAAAATACACACCCCCCATCAACTGCCCAGAATACACCCCCTCCCCCATCAACTGCCCAGAATACACCCCCCAATCAACTGCCCAAAATATACCCCCCATCAACTGCCCAAAATATACCCCCCCATCAACTGCCCAGAATACACCCCCCCATCAACTGCCCAGAATACACCCCTTCCCCCATCAACTGCCCAGAATACACCCCCCCATCAACTGCCCAGAATACACCCCCCATCAACTGCCCAGAATACACCCCCCCCATCAACTGCCCAGAATACACCCCCCATCAACTGCCCAGAATACACCCCCCATCAACTGCCGAGAATACACCCCCCCATCAACTGCCCAGAATACACCCCCCCCCATCAACTGCCCAGAATACACCCCCCCATCAACTGCCCAGAATACACCCCCTCCCCCATCAACTGCCCAGAATACACCCCCTCCCCCATCAACTGCCCAGAATACACCCCCCCCCATCAACTGCACAGATTACACCCCCATCAACTGCCCAGAATACACCCCCCATCTACTGCCCAGAATACACCCCCCCATCAACTGCCCAGAATACACCCCCCCATCAACTGCCCAGAATACACCCCCCCCATCAACTGCCCAGAATACACCCCCCATCAACTGCCCAGAATACACCCCCCCCATCAACTGCCCAGAATACACCCCCCATCAACTGCCCAGAATACACCCCCCCATCAACTGCCCAGAATACACCCCCCCATCAACTGCCCAGAATACACCCCCCATCAACTGCCCAGAATACACCCCCCCCATCAACTGCCCAGAATACACCCCCCCATCAACTGCCCAGAATACACCCCCCCATCAACTGCCCAGAATACACCCCCCCCATCAACTGCCCAGAATACACCCCCCATCAACTGCCCAGAATACACCCCCCCCATCAACTGCCCGGAATACACCCCCCCCAATCAACTGCCCAGAATACACCCCCCATCAACTGCCCAGAATACACCCCCCCCATCAACTGCCCAAAATACACACCCCCATCAACTGCCCAGAATACACCCCCTCCCCCATCAACTGCCCAGAATACACCCCCCATCAACTGCCCAGAATACACCCCCCCATCAACTGCCCAGATTACACCCCCATCAACTGCCCAGAATACACCCCCCCATCAACTGCCCAGAATACACCCCCCCATCAACTGCCCAAAATACACCCCCCAATCAACTTCCCAAAATATACCCCCCATCAACTGCCCAGAATACACCCCCCCATCAACTACCCAGAATACACCCCCCCATCAACTGCCCAGAATACACACACACACCCCCCATCAACTGCCCAGATTACACCCCCATCAACTGCCCAGAATACACCCCCCCAATCAACTGCCCAGAATACACCCCCCATCAACTGCCCAGAATACACCCCCCCATCAACTGCCCAGAATACACCCCCATCAATTGCCCAGAATACACCCCCCCATCAACTGCCCAGAATACACCCCCCATCAACTGCCCAGAATACACCCCCCATCAACTGTTCAGAATACACCCACCCATCAACTGCCCAGAATACACCCCCCAATCAACTGCCCAAAATACACCCCCCATCAACTGCCCAGAATACACCCCCCAATCAACTGCCCAAAATACACCCCCCCCCATCAACTGCCCAGAATACACCCCCAAATCTACTGCCCAGAATACACCCCCCCATCAACTGCCAGAATAACCCCCCAATCAACTGCCCAAAATACACCCCCCCATCAACTGCCCAGAATACACCCCCTCCCCCATCAACTGCCCAGAATACACCCCCCAATCAACTGCCCAAAATACACCCCCCCATCAATTGCCCAGAATACACCCCCCCATCAACTGCCCAGATTACACCCCCATCAACTGCCCAGAATACACCCCCCCATCAACTGCCCAGAATACACCCCCCCATCAACTGCCCAGATTACACCCCCATCAACTGCCCAGAATACACCCCCCATCAACTGCCCAGAATACACTCCCCATCAACTGCACAGAATACACCCCCCCCATCAACTGCCCAGAATACACCCCCCCATAAACTGCCCAGAATACACCCCCCAATCAACTGCCCAGAATACACCCCCCAATCAACTGCCCAAAATACACCCCCCCCATCAACTGCCCACAATACACCCCCCCCATCAACTGCCCACAATACACCCCCCCCCATCAAATGCCCAGAATACACCTCCCCCCATCAACTGCACAGAATAAACCTCCCCCATCAACTGCCCAGAATACACCCCCCCATCAACTGCCCAGATTACACCCCCCATCAACTGCCCAGAATACACCCCCCAATCAACTGCCCAAAATACACCCCCCATCAACTGCCCAGAATACACCCCCCATCAACTGCCCAGAATACACCCCCCCATCAACTGCCCAGAATACACCCCCCATCAACTGCCCAGAATACACCCCCCCATCAACTGCCCAGAATACACCCCCCATCAACTGCTCAGATTACACCCCCATCAACTGCCCAGAATACACCCCCCATCAACTGCCCAGAATACACCCCCCCATCAACTGCCCAGAATACACCCCCCATCAACTGCCCAGAATACACCCCCCCATCAACTGCCCAGAATACACCCCCCAATGAACTGCCCAAAATACACCCCCTCATCAACTGCCCAGAATACACCCCCAAATCAACTGCCCAGAATACACCCCCCAATCAACTGCCCAGAATACACCCCCAAATCTACTGCCCAGAATACACCCCCCCATCAACTGCCCAGAATACACCCCTTCCCCCATCAACTGCCCAGAATACACCCCCCCCATCAAACTGCCCAGAATACACCCCCCCATCAACTGCCCAGATTACACCCCCATCAACTGCCCAGAATACACACCCCCATCAACTGCCCAGAATACACCCCCCCATCAACTGCCCAGAATACACCCCCCCCATCAACTGCCCAGAATACACCCCCCCATCAACTGCCCAGAATACACCCCCCCCAATCAACTGCCCAGAATACACCCCCCATCAACTGCCCAGAATACACCCCCCCCCATCAACTGCCCAGAATACACCCCCCATCTACTGCCCAGAATACACCCCCCCCATCTACTGCCCAGAATACACCCCCCCATCAACTGCCCAAAATACACCCCCCCATCAACTGCCCAGAATACACCCCCCCCCATCAACTGCCCAAAATACACCCCCCCATCAACTGCCCAGAATACACCCCCCCCCATCAACTGCCCAGAATACACCCCCCCATCAACTGCCCAGAATACACCCCCCCATCAACTGCCCAGAATACATCCCCCCATCAAATGCCCAGAATACACCCCCCAATCAGCTGCCCAAAATACACCCCCATCAACTGCCCACAATACACCCCCAATCAACTGCCCAGAATACACCCCCCAATCAACTGCCCAAAATACACCCCCCCATCAACTGCCCAGAATACACCCCCAAATCTACTGCCCAGAATACACCCCCCCATCAACTGCCAGAATACACCCCCCAATCAACTGCCCAAAATACACCCCCCCATCAACTGCCCAGAATACACCCCCCAATCAACTGCCCAAAATATACCCCCCATCAACTGCCCAGAATACACCCCCCCCATCAACTGCCCAGAATACACCCCCTCCCCCATCAACTGCCCAAAATACACCCCCCCCCATCAACTGCCCAGAATACACCCCCTCCCCCATCAACTGCCCAGAATACACCCCCCCCATCAACTGCCCAGAATACACCCCCCCATCAACTGCCCAGATTACACCCCCATCAACTGCCCAGAATACACCCCCCCATCAACTGCCCAGAATACACCCCCCAATCAACTGCCCAAAATACACCCCCCCATCAACTGCCCAAAATACACCCCCCCCATCAACTGCCCAGAATACACCCCCTCCCCCATCAACTGACCAGAATACACCCCCCCATCAACTGCCCAGATTACACCCCCCATCAACTGCCCAGAATACACCCCCCATCAACTGCCGAGAATACACCCCCCCATCAACTGCCCAGAATACACCCCCCCATCAACTGCCCAGAATACACCCCCCCATCAACTGCCCAGAATACACCCCCCAATCAACTGCCCAAAATACACCCCCCCATCAACTGTCCAGAATACACCCCCCAATAAACTGTCCAGAATACACCCCCCAATCAACTGCCCAAAATACACCCCCCCATCAACTGCCCAGAATACACCCCCAAATCTACTGCCCAGAATACACCCCCCCATCAACTGCCAGAATACACCCCCCAATCAACTGCCCAAAATACACCCCCCCATCAACTGCCCAGAATACACCCCCATCAACTGCCCAGAATACACCCCCCATCAACTGCCCAGAATACACCCCCCATCAACTGCACAGAATACACCCCCCCATCAACTGTCCAGAATACACCCCCCCATCAACTGCCCAGAATACACCCCCCAATCAACTGCCCAAAATACACCCCCCATCAACTACCCAGAATACACCCCCCCAACAACTGCCCAGAATACACCCCCCCCATCAACTGCCCAGAATACACCCCCCATCAAATGCCCGGAATACACCCCCCCATCAACTGCCCAGAATACACCCCCCCATCAACTGCCCAGAATACACCCCCCCATCAACTGCCCAGAATACACCCCCCCATCAACTGCCCAGAATACACACACACACCCCCCATCAACTGCCCAGATTACACCCCCATCAACTGCCCAGAATACACCCCCCCCAATCAACTGCCCAGAATACACCCCCCATCAACTGCCCAGAATACACCCCCCCATCAACTGCCCAGAATACACCCCCCATCAATTGCCCAGAATACACCCCCCATCAACTGCCCAGAATACACCCCCCATCAACTGCCCAGAATACACCCCCCATCAACTGCCCAGAATACACCCACCAATCAACTGCCCAGAATACACCCCCCAATCAACTGCCCAAAATACACCCCCCCCATCAACTGCCCAGAATACACCCCCCAATCAACTGCCCAAAATACACCCCCCCATCAACTGCCCAGAATACACCCCCAAATCTACTGCCCAGAATACACCCCCCCATCAACTGCCAGAATACACCCCCCAATCAACTGCCCAAAATACACCCCCCATCAACTGCCCAGAATACACACCCCAATCAACTGCCCAAAATATACCCCCCCCATCAACTGCCCAGAATACACCCCCCATCAACTGCCCAGAATACACCCCCTCCCCCATCAACTGCCCAGAATACACCCCCTCCCCCATCAACTGCCCAGAATACACCCCCCCATCAACTGCCCAAAATACACCCCCCATCAACTGCCCAAAATACACCCCCCCCCATCAACTGCCCAGAATACACCCCCCATCAATTGCCCAGAATACACCCCCCCATCAACTGCCCAGAATACACCCCCCCATCAACTGCCCAGAATACACCCCCCAATCAACTGCCCAAAATACACCCCCCCATCAACTGCCCAAAATACACACCCCCCCCCATCAACTGCCCAGAATACACCCCCCATCAATTGCCCAGAATACACCCCCCCATCAACTGCCCAGAATACACCCCCCCATCAACTGCCCAGAATACACCCCCCAATCAACTGCCCAAAATACACCCCCCCATCAACTGCCCAAAATACACCCCCCCCCATCAACTGCCCAGAATACACCCCCTCCCCCATCAACTGCCCAGAATACACCCCCCAATCAACTGCCCAAAATACACCCCCCCCCCATCAATTGCCCAGAATACACCCCCCCATCAACTGCCCAGATTACACCCCCATCAACTGCCCAGAATACACCCCCCCATCAACTGCCCAGAATACACCCCCCCCATCAACTGCACAGAATAAACCTCCCCCATCAACTGCCCAGAATACACCCCCCATCAACTGCCCAGAATACACTCCCCATCAACTGCACAGAATACACCCCCCCCCATCAACTGCCCAGAATACACCCCCCCATAAACTGCCCAGAATACACCCCCCAATCAACTGCCCAGAATACACCCCCCAATCAACTGCCCAAAATACACCCCCCCCATCAACTGCCCACAATACACCCCCCCCATCAACTGCCCACAATACACCCCCCCCATCAAATGCCCAGAATACACCTCCCCCCATCAACTGCACAGAATAAACCTCCCCCATCAACTGCCCAGAATACACCCCCCCATCAACTGCCCAGATTACACCCCCCATCAACTGCCCAGAATACACCCCCCAATCAACTGCCCAAAATACACCCCCCATCAACTGCCCAGAATACACCCCCCATCAACTGCCCAGAATACACCCCCCATCAACTGCCCAGAATACACCCCCCCATCAACTGCCCAGAATACACCCCCCATCAACTGCCCAGAATACACCCCCCCATCAACTGCCCAGAATACACCCCCCATCAACTGCTCAGATTACACCCCCATCAACTGCCCAGAATACACCCCCCATCAACTGCCCAGAATACACCCCCCATCAACTGCCCAGAATACACCCCCCATCAACTGCCCAGAATACACCCCCCCATCAACTGCCCAGAATACACCCCCCAATGAACTGCCCAAAATACCCCCCCCATCAACTGCCCAGAATACACCCCCAAATCAACTGCCCAGAATACACCCCCCAATCAACTGCCCAGAATACACCCCCAAATCTACTGCCCAGAATACACCCCCCCATCAACTGCCAGAATACACCCCCCAATCAACTGCTCAAAATACACCCCCCCCATCAACTGCCCAGAATACACCCCCCAATCAACTGCCCAAAATATACCCCCCCATCAACTGCCCAGAATACACCCCCATCAACTGCCCAGAATACACCCCTTCCCCCATCAACTGCCCAGAATACACCCCCCCATCAACTGCCCAGAATACACCCCCCCATCAACTGCCCAGATTACACCCCCATCAACTGCCCAGAATACACACCCCCATCAACTGCCCAGAATACACCCCCCCATCAACTGCCCAGAATACACCCCCCCCATCAACTGCCCAGAATACACCCCCCCATCAACTGCCCAGAATACACCCCCCCCAATCAACTGCCCAGAATACACCCCCCATCAACTGCCCAGAATACACCCCCCCATCAACTGCCCAGAATACACCCCCCATCTACTGCCCAGAATACACCCCCCCATCTACTGCCCAGAATACACCCCCCCATCAACTGCCCAGAATACACCCCCCCATCTACTGCCCAAAATACACCCCCCCATCAACTGCCCAGAATACACCCCCCATCTACTGCCCAGAATACACCCCCCAATCAACTGCCCAAAATACACCCCCCATCAACTGCCCAGAATACACCCCCAATCAACTGCCCAGAATACACCCCCCAATCAACTGCCCAAAATACACCCCCCATCAACTGCCCAGAATACACCCCCCCCATCAACTGCCCAAAATACACCCCCCCATCAACTGCCCAGAATACACCCCCCCCATCAACTGCCCAGAATACACCCCCCCATCAACTGCCCAGAATACACCCCCCATCAACTGCCCAGAATACATCCCCCCATCAAATGCCCAGAATACACCCCCCAATCAGCTGCCCAAAATACACCCCCATCAACTGCCCACAATACACCCCCAATCAACTGCCCAGAATACACCCCCCAATCAACTGCCCAAAATACACCCCCCCATCAACTGCCCAGAATACACCCCCAAATCTACTGCCCAGAATACACCCCCCCATCAACTGCCAGAATACACCCCCCAATCAACTGCCCAAAATACACCCCCCCATCAACTGCCCAGAATACACCCCCCAATCAACTGCCCAAAATATACCCCCCATCAACTGCCCAGAATACACCCCCCCCATCAACTGCCCAGAATACACCCCCTCCCCCATCAACTGCCCAGAATACACCCCCCCATCAACTGCCCAGATTACACCCCCATCAACTGCCCAGAATACACCCCCCCATCAACTGCCCAGAATACACCCCCCCCCATCAACTGCCCAGAATACACCCCCCCCATCAACTGCCCAGAATACACCCCCCCCCAATCAACTGCCCAGAATACACCCCCCATCAACTGCCCAGAATACACCCCCCCCATCAACTGCCCAGAATACACCCCCCCATCTACTGCCCAGAATACACCCCCCATCAACTGCCCAGAATACACCCCCCCATCAACTGCCCAGAATACACCCCCCCATCAACTGCCCAGAATACACCCCCAAATCTACTGCCCAGAATACACCCCCCCCATCAACTGCCAGAATACACCCCCCAATCAACTGCCCAAAATACACCCCCCCCCATCAACTGCCCAGAATACACCCCCCAATCAACTGCCCAAAATATACCCCCCATCAACTGCCCAGAATACACCCCCCCATCAACTGCCCAGAATACACCCCCTCCCCCATCAACTGCCCAGAATACACCCCCCCCCCATCAACTGCCCAGAATACACCCCCCCATCAACTGCCCAGATTACACCCCCATCAACTGCCCAGAATACACCCCCCCATCAACTGCCCAGAATACACCCCCCCATCAACTGCCCAGAATACACCCCCCCCCATCAACTGCCCAGAATACACCCCCCCATCAACTGCCCAGAATACACCCCCCCAATCAACTGCCCAGAATACACCCCCCATCAACTGCCCAGAATACACCCCCCCATCAACTGCCCAGAATACACCCCCAAATCTACTGCCCAGAATACACCCCCCCATCAACTGCCAGAATACACCCCCCAATCAACTGCTCAAAATACACCCCCCCCATCAACTGCCCAGAATACACCCCCCAATCAACTGCCCAAAATATACCCCCCCATCAACTGCCCAGAATACACCCCCCATCAACTGCCCAGAATACACCCCTTCCCCCATCAACTGCCCAGAATACACCCCCCCATCAACTGCCCAGAATACACCCCCCCATCAACTGCCCAGATTACACCCCCATCAACTGCCCAGAATACACACCCCCATCAACTGCCCAGAATACACCCCCCCATCAACTGCCCAGAATACACCCCCCCCCATCAACTGCCCAGAATACACCCCCCCATCAACTGCCCAGAATACACCCCCCCCAATCAACTGCCCAGAATACACCCCCCATCAACTGCCCAGAATACACCCCCCCATCAACTGCCCAGAATACACCCCCCATCTACTGCCCAGAATACACCCCCCCATCTACTGCCCAGAATACACCCCCCCATCAACTGCCCAGAATACACCCCCCCATCTACTGCCCAAAATACACCCCCCCATCAACTGCCCAGAATACACCCCCCATCTACTGCCCAGAATACACCCCCCAATCAACTGCCCAAAATACACCCCCCATCAACTGCCCAGAATACACCCCCCAATCAACTGCCCAGAATACACCCCCAATCAACTGCCCAAAATACACCCCCCATCAACTGCCCAGAATACACCCCCCCCATCAACTGCCCAAAATACACCCCCCCATCAACTGCCCAGAATACACCCCCCCCCATCAACTGCCCAGAATACACCCCCCCATCAACTGCCCAGAATACACCCCCCATCAACTGCCCAGAATACATCCCCCCATCAAATGCCCAGAATACACCCCCCAATCAGCTGCCCAAAATACACCCCCATCAACTGCCCACAATACACCCCCAATCAACTGCCCAGAATACACCCCCCAATCAACTGCCCAAAATACACCCCCCCATCAACTGCCCAGAATACACCCCCAAATCTACTGCCCAGAATACACCCCCCCATCAACTGCCAGAATACACCCCCCAATCAACTGCCCAAAATACACCCCCCCCATCAACTGCCCAGAATACACCCCCCAATCAACTGCCCAAAATATACCCCCCATCAACTGCCCAGAATACACCCCCCCCATCAACTGCCCAGAATACACCCCCTCCCCCATCAACTGCCCAGAATACACCCCCCCATCAACTGCCCAGATTACACCCCCATCAACTGCCCAGAATACACCCCCCCATCAACTGCCCAGAATACACCCCCCCCCATCAACTGCCCAGAATACACCCCCCCCCATCAACTGCCCAGAATACACCCCCCCCCAATCAACTGCCCAGAATACACCCCCCCATCAACTGCCCAGAATACACCCCCCCCCATCAACTGCCCAGAATACACCCCCCCCCATCAACTGCCCAGAATACACCCCCCCCATCAACTGCCCAGAATACACCCCCCCATCTACTGCCCAGAATACACCCCCCATCAACTGCCCAGAATACACCCCCCCATCAACTGCCCAGAATACACCCCCCCATCAACTGCCCAGAATACACCCCCAAATCTACTGCCCAGAATACACCCCCCCCATCAACTGCCAGAATACACCCCCCAATCAACTGCCCAAAATACACCCCCCCCATCAACTGCCCAGAATACACCCCCCAATCAACTGCCCAAAATATACCCCCCATCAACTGCCCAGAATACACCCCCCATCAACTGCCCAGAATACACCCCCTCCCCCATCAACTGCCCAGAATACACCCCCCCCATCAACTGCCCAGAATACACCCCCCCATCAACTGCCCAGATTACACCCCCATCAACTGCCCAGAATACACCCCCCCATCAACTGCCCAGAATACACCCCCCCATCAACTGCCCAGAATACACCCCCCCCCATCAACTGCCCAGAATACACCCCCCCATCAACTGCCCAGAATACACCCCCCCCAATCAACTGCCCAGAATACACCCCCCATCAACTGCCCAGAATACACCCCCCCATCAACTGCCCAGAATACACCCCCCCATCTACTGCCCAGAATACACCCCCCATCAACTGCCCAGAATACACCCCCCCATCAACTGCCCAGAATACACCCCCCCATCAACTGCCCAGAATACACCCCCCAATCAACTGCCCAAAATACACCCCCCCCATCAACTGCCCAAAATACACCCCCCCCCCATCAACTGCCCAGAATACACCCCCTCCCCCATCAACTGACCAGAATACACCCCCCATCAACTGCCCAGATTACACCCCCCATCAACTGCCCAGAATACACCCCCCATCAACTGCCCAGAATACACCCCCCATCAACTGCCGAGAATACACCCCCCCATCAACTGCCCAGAATACACCCCCCATCAACTGCCGAGAATACACCCCCCCATCAACTGCCCAGAATACACCCCCCCATCAACTGCCCAGAATACACCCCCCATCAACTGCCCAGAATACACCCCCCATCAACTGCACAGAATACACCCCCCCATCAACTGTCCAGAATACACCCCCCCCCCATCAACTGCCCAGAATACACCCCCCAATCAACTGCCCAAAATACACCCCCCCATCAACTACCCAGAATACACCCCCCCAGCAACTGCCCAAAATACACCCCCCCCCATCAACTGCCCAGAATACACCCCCTCCCCCATCAACTGACCAGAATACACCCCCCCATCAACTGCCCAGATTACACCCCCCATCAACTGCCCAGAATACACCCCCCATCAACTGCCGAGAATACACCCCCCCATCAACTGCCCAGAATACACCCCCCCATCAACTGCCCAGAATACACCCCCCATCAACTGCCCAGAATACACCCCCCAATCAACTGCCCAAAATACACCCCCCATCAACTGCCCAAAATACACCCCCCATCAACTGCCCAGAATACACCCCCCAATCAACTGCCCAAAATACACCCCCCATCAACTGCCCAGAATACACCCCCCATCTACTGCCCAGAATACACCCCCCCCATCAACTGCCCAGAATACACCCCCCAATCAACTGCCCAAAATACACCCCCCCATCAACTACCCAGAATACACCCCCCCAACAACTGCCCAGAATACACCCCCCCCATCAACTGCCCAGAATACACCCCCCATCAAATGCCCAGAATACACCCCCCCATCAACTGCCCAGAATACACCCCCCCATCAACTGCCCAGAATACACCCCCCATCAACTGCCCAGATTACACCCCCCATCAACTGCCCAGAATACACCCCCCATCAACTGCCGAGAATACACCTCCCCATCAACTGCCCAGAATACACCCCCCATCAACTGCCCAGAATACACCCACCCATCAACTGCCCAGAATACACCCCCCCATCAACTGCCCAGAATACACCCCCCCATCAACTGCCCAAAATACACCCCCCCCCATCAACTGCCCAGAATACACCCCCCATCAACTGCCAGAATACACCCCCCAATCAACTGCCCAAAATACACCCCCCCATCAACTGCCCAGAATACATCCCCCAATCAACTGCCCAAAATATACCCCCCCATCAACTGCCCAGAATACACCCCCCCATCAACTGCCCAGAATACACCCCCTCCCCCATCAACTGCCCAGAATACACCCCCTCCCCCATCAACTGCCCAGAATACACCCCCCCCATCAACTGCCCAGATTACACCCCCATCAACTGCCCAGAATACACCCCCCCATCAACTGCCCAGAATACACCCCCCCCCATCAACTGCCCAGAATACACCCCCCCATCAACTGCCCAGAATACACCCCCCCATCAACTGCCCGGAATACACCCCCATCAACTGCCCGGAATACACCCCCCCATCAACTGCCCAGAATACACCCCCCCATCAACTGCCCAGATTACACCCCCCATCAACTGCCCAGAATACACCCCCCATCAACTGCCCAGAATACACCCCCCCATCAACTGCCCAGAATACACCCCCCCATCAACTGCCCAGAATACACCCCCCCATCAACTGCCCAGAATACACCCCCCAATCAACTGCCCAAAATACACCCCCCCATCAACTGCCCAGAATACACCCCCAAATCTACTGCCCAGAATACACCCCCCCCCATCAACTGCCAGAATACACCCCCCAATCAACTGCCCAAAATACACCCCCCCATCAACTGCCCAGAATACACACCCCAATCAACTGCCCAAAATATACCCCCCCATCAACTGCCCAGAATACACCCCCCCATCAACTGCCCAGAATACACCCCCTCCCCCATCAACTGCCCAGAATACACCCCCTCCCCCATCAACTGCCCAGAATACACCCCCCATCAACTGCCCAGATTACACCCCCATCAACTGCCCAGAATACACACCCCCATCAACTGCCCATAATACACCCCCCCATCAACTGCCCAGAAAACACACCCCCCATCAACTGCCCAGAAAACCCCCCCCCCCATCAACTGCCCAGAATACACTCCCCCCCATCAACTGCACAGAATACACCTCACCCATCAACTGCCCAGAATACACCCCCCCATCAACTGCCCAGATTACACCCCCCATTAACTGCCCAAAATACACACCCCAATCAACTGCCCAAAATACACCCCCCCATCAACTGCCCAGAATACACCCCCCATCAACTGCCCAGAATACACCCCCCATCAACTGCCCAGAATACACCCCCCATCAACTGCCCAGAATACAACCCCCCCATCAACTGCCCAGAATACACCCCCCATCAACTGCCCAGAATACACCCCCCCATCAACTGCTCAGATTACACCCCCCATCAACTGCCCAGAATACACCCCCCATCAACTGCCCAGAATACACCCCCCCATCAACTGCCCAGAATACACCCCCCCATCAACTGCCCAGAATACATCCCCCCATCAAATGCCCAGAATACACCCCCCAATCAGCTGCCCAAAATACACCCCCATCAACTGCCCACAATACACCCCCAATCAACTGCCCAGAATACACCCCCCAATCAACTGCCCAAAATACACCCCCCCATCAACTGCCCAGAATACACCCCCAAATCTACTGCCCAGAATACACCCCCCCATCAACTGCCAGAATACACCCCCCAATCAACTGCCCAAAATACACCCCCCCATCAACTGCCCAGAATACACCCCCCAATCAACTGCCCAAAATATACCCCCCATCAACTGCCCAGAATACACCCCCCCCAATCAACTGCCCAGAATACACCCCCCATCAACTGCCCAGAATACACCCCCCCCATCAACTGCCCAGAATACACCCCCCATCAACTGCCCAGATTACACCCCCCATCAACTGCCCAGAATACACCCCCCATCAACTGCCGAGAATACACCTCCCCATCAACTGCCCAGAATACACCCCCCCATCAACTGCCCAGAATACACCCACCCATCAACTGCCCAGAATACACCCCCCCATCAACTGCCCAGAATACACCCCCCCATCAACTGCCCAAAATACCCCCCCCCCATCAACTGCCCAGAATACACCCCCCAAATCTACTGCCCGGAATACACCCCCCCATCAACTGCCAGAATACACCCCCCAATCAACTGCCCAAAATACACCCCCCCATCAACTGCCCAGAATACATCCCCCAATCAACTGCCCAAAATATACCCCCCCCCCATCAACTGCCCAGAATACACCCCCCCATCAACTGCCCAGAATACACCCCCTCCCCCATCAACTGCCCAGAATACACCCCCTCCCCCATCAACTGCCCAGAATACACCCCCCCCATCAACTGCCCAGAATACACCCCCCCATCAACTGCCCAGAATACACCCCCCCATCAACTGCCCGGAATACACCCCCCATCAACTGCCCGGAATACACCCCCCCATCAACTGCCCCCCATCAACTGCCCAGAATACACCCCCCCATCAACTGCCCAGATTACACCCCCCATCAACTGCCCAGAATACACCCCCCATCAACTGCCGAGAATACACCCCCCATCAACTGCCCAGAATACACCCCCCCATCAACTGCCCAGAATACACCCCCCCATCAACTGCCCAGAATACACCCCCCAATCAACTGCCCAAAATACACCCCCCCATCAACTGCCCAGAATACACCCCCAAATCTACTGCCCAGAATACACCCCCCCCATCAACTGCCAGAATACACCCCCCAATCAACTGCCCAAAATACATCCCCCATCAACTGCCCAGAATACACACCCCAATCAACTGCCCAAAATATACCCCCCCATCAACTGCCCAGAATACACCCCCCCATCAACTGCCCAGAATACACCCCCTCCCCCATCAACTGCCCAGAATACACCCCCCCATCAACTGCCCAGAATACACCCCCCCATCAACTGCCCAGAATACAACCCCCCATCAACTGCCCAGAATACACCCCCCATCAACTGCCCAGAATACACCCCCCCATCAACTGCTCAGATTACACCCCCCATCAACTGCCCAGAATACACCCCCCATCAACTGCCCAGAATACACCCCCCCATCAACTGCCCAGAATACACCCCCCCATCAACTGCCCAGAATACATCCCCCCATCAAATGCCCAGAATACACCCCCCAATCAGCTGCCCAAAATACACCCCCATCAACTGCCCACAATACACCCCCAATCAACTGCCCAGAATACACCCCCTCCCCCATCAACTGCCCAGAATACACCCCCTCCCCCATCAACTGCCCAGAATACACCCCCCCATCAACTGCACAGAATACACCTCACCCATCAACTGCCCAGAATACACCCCCCCATCAACTGCCCAGATTACACCCCCCATTAACTGCCCAAAATACACCCCCCAATCAACTGCCCAAAATACACCCCCCCATCAACTGCCCAGAATACACCCCCCCCCATCAACTGCCCAGAATACACCCCCCATCAACTGCCCAGAATACACCCCCCCATCAACTGCCCAGAATACAACCCCCCATCAACTGCCCAGAATACTCCCCCCATCAACTGCCCAGAATACCCCCCCATCAACTGCTCAGATTACACCCCCCATCAACTGCCCAGAATACACCCCCCATCAACTGCCCAGAATACACCCCCCCATCAACTGCCCAGAATACACCCCCCCATCAACTGCCCAGAATACATCCCCCCATCAAATGCCCAGAATACACCCCCCAATCAGCTGCCCAAAATACACCCCCATCAACTGCCCACAATACACCCCCAATCAACTGCCCAGAATACACCCCCCAATCAACTGCCCAAAATACACCCCCCCATCAACTGCCCAGAATACACCCCCAAATCTACTGCCCAGAATACACCCCCCCCATCAACTGCCAGAATACACCCCCCAATCAACTGCCCAAAATACACCCCCCATCAACTGCCCAGAATACACACCCCAATCAACTGCCCAAAATATACCCCCCCATCAACTGCCCAGAATACACCCCCCCATCAACTGCCCAGAATACACCCCCTCCCCCATCAACTGCCCAGAATACACCCCCCCCATCAACTGCCCAGAATACACCCCCCCATCAACTGCCCAGAATACAACCCCCCATCAACTGCCCAGAATACACCCCCCATCAACTGCCCAGAATACACCCCCCCATCAACTGCTCAGATTACACCCCCCATCAACTGCCCAGAATACACCCCCCATCAACTGCCCAGAATACACCCCCCCATCAACTGCCCAGAATACACCCCCCCATCAACTGCCCAGAATACATCCCCCCATCAAATGCCCAGAATACACCCCCCAATCAGCTGCCCAAAATACACCCCCATCAACTGCCCACAATACACCCCCAATCAACTGCCCAGAATACACCCCCTCCCCCATCAACTGCCCAGAATACACCCCCTCCCCCATCAACTGCCCAGAATACACCCCCCCATCAACTGCACAGAATACACCTCACCCATCAACTGCCCAGAATACACCCCCCCATCAACTGCCCAGATTACACCCCCCATTAACTGCCCAAAATACACCCCCCAATCAACTGCCCAAAATACACCCCCCCATCAACTGCCCAGAATACACCCCCCCCATCAACTGCCCAGAATACACCCCCCATCAACTGCCCAGAATACACCCCCCCATCAACTGCCCAGAATACAACCCCCCATCAACTGCCCAGAATACTCCCCCCATCAACTGCCCAGAATACCCCCCCATCAACTGCTCAGATTACACCCCCCATCAACTGCCCAGAATACACCCCCCATCAACTGCCCAGAATACACCCCCCCATCAACTGCCCAGAATACACCCCCCCATCAACTGCCCAGAATACATCCCCCATCAAATGCCCAGAATACACCCCCCAATCAGCTGCCCAAAATACACCCCCATCAACTGCCCACAATACACCCCCAATCAACTGCCCAGAATACACCCCCCAATCAACTGCCCAAAATACACCCCCCCATCAACTGCCCAGAATACACCCCCAAATCTACTGCCCAGAATACACCCCCCCCATCAACTGCCAGAATACACCCCCCAATCAACTGCCCAAAATACACCCCCCATCAACTGCCCAGAATACACACCCCAATCAACTGCCCAAAATATACCCCCCCATCAACTGCCCAGAATACACCCCCCCATCAACTGCCCAGAATACACCCCCTCCCCCATCAACTGCCCAGAATACACCCCCCCCATCAACTGCCCAGAATACACCCCCCCATCAACTGCCCAGAATACAACCCCCCATCAACTGCCCAGAATACACCCCCCATCAACTGCCCAGAATACACCCCCCCATCAACTGCTCAGATTACACCCCCCATCAACTGCCCAGAATACACCCCCCATCAACTGCCCAGAATACACCCCCCCATCAACTGCCCAGAATACACCCCCCCATCAACTGCCCAGAATACATCCCCCCATCAAATGCCCAGAATACACCCCCCAATCAGCTGCCCAAAATACACCCCCATCAACTGCCCACAATACACCCCCAATCAACTGCCCAGAATACACCCCCTCCCCCATCAACTGCCCAGAATACACCCCCTCCCCCATCAACTGCCCAGAATACACCCCCCCATCAACTGCACAGAATACACCTCACCCATCAACTGCCCAGAATACACCCCCCCATCAACTGCCCAGATTACACCCCCCATTAACTGCCCAAAATACACCCCCCAATCAACTGCCCAAAATACACCCCCCCATCAACTGCCCAGAATACACCCCCCCCCATCAACTGCCCAGAATACACCCCCCATCAACTGCCCAGAATACACCCCCCCATCAACTGCCCAGAATACAACCCCCCATCAACTGCCCAGAATACTCCCCCCATCAACTGCCCAGAATACCCCCCCATCAACTGCTCAGATTACACCCCCCATCAACTGCCCAGAATACACCCCCCATCAACTGCCCAGAATACACCCCCCCATCAACTGCCCAGAATACACCCCCCCATCAACTGCCCAGAATACATCCCCCCATCAAATGCCCAGAATACACCCCCCAATCAGCTGCCCAAAATACACCCCCATCAACTGCCCACAATACACCCCCAATCAACTGCCCAGAATACACCCCCCAATCAACTGCCCAAAATACACCCCCCCATCAACTGCCCAGAATACACCCCCAAATCTACTGCCCAGAATACACCCCCCCCATCAACTGCCAGAATACACCCCCCAATCAACTGCCCAAAATACACCCCCCCATCAACTGCCCAGAATACACCCCCCAATCAACTGCCCAAAATATACCCCCCATCAACTGCCCAGAATACACCCCCCCCAATCAACTGCCCAGAATACATCCCCCATCAACTGCCCAGAATACACCCCCCCCATCAACTGCCCAGAATACACCCCCCATCAACTGCCCAGAATACACACCCCAATCAACTGCCCAAAATATACCCCCCCATCAACTGCCCAGAATACACCCCCCCATCAACTGCCCAGAATACACCCCCTCCCCCATCAACTGCCCAGAATACACCCCCTCCCCCATCAACTGCCCAGAATACACCCCCCATCAACTGCCCAGATTACACCCCCATCAACTGCCCAGAATACACACCCCCATCAACTGCCCAGAATACACCCCCCATCAACTGCACAGAATACCCCCCCCATCAACTGCCCAGAATACACCCCCCCATCAACTGCCCAGAATACACCCCCCCAATCAACTGCCCAGAATACACCCCCCATCAACTGCCCAGAATACACCCCCCCCATCAACTGCCCAGAATACACCCCCCATCTACTGCCCAGAATACACCCCCCCCCATCTACTGCCCAGAATACACCCCCCATCAACTGCCCAGAATACACCCCCCCATCTACTGCCCAAAATACACCCCCCCATCAACTGCCCAGAATACACACCCCCATCTACTGCCCAGATTACACCCCCATCAACTGCCCAGAATACACCCCCCCCATCAACTGCCCAGAATACACCCCCCCATCAACTGCCCAGAATACACCCCCCCCCAATCAACTGCCCAGAATACACCCCCCATCAACTGCCCAGAATACACCCCCCCATCAACTGCCCAGAATACACCCCCCATCTACTGCCCAGAATACACCCCCCCCATCTACTGCCCAGAATACACCCCCCCATCAACTGCCCAGAATACACCCCCCCATCTACTGCCCAAAATACACCCCCCCATCAACTGCCCAGAATACACCCCCCATCTACTGCCCAGAATACACCCCCCAATCAACTGCCCAAAATACACCCCCCATCAACTGCCCAGAATACACCCCCCAATCAACTGCCCAGAATACACCCCCCAATCAACTGCCCAAAATACACCCCCCCATCAACTGCCCAGAATACACCCCCCCCATCAACTGCCCAAAATACACCCCCCCATCAACTGCCCAGAATACACCCCCCCCATCAACTGCCCAGAATACACCCCCCCATCAACTGCCCAGAATACACCCCCCATCAACTGCCCAGAATACATCCCCCCATCAAATGCCCAGAATACACCCCCCAATCAGCTGCCCAAAATACACCCCCATCAACTGCCCACAATACACCCCCAATCAACTGCCCAGAATACACCCCCCAATCAACTGCCCAAAATACACCCCCCCATCAACTGCCCAGAATACACCCCCAAATCTACTGCCCAGAATACACCCCCCCATCAACTGCCAGAATACACCCCCCAATCAACTGCCCAAAATACACCCCCCCCCATCAACTGCCCAGAATACACCCCCAATCAACTGCCCAAAATATACCCCCCATCAACTGCCCAGAATACACCCCCCCCATCAACTGCCCAGAATACACCCCCTCCCCCATCAACTGCCCAGAATACACCCCCCCATCAACTGCCCAGATTACACCCCCATCAACTGCCCAGAATACACCCCCCCATCAACTGCCCAGAATACACCCCCCCCCCATCAACTGCCCAGAATACACCCCCCCCATCAACTGCCCAGAATACACCCCCCCCCAATCAACTGCCCAGAATACACCCCCCCATCAACTGCCCAGAATACACCCCCCCCATCAACTGCCCAGAATACACCCCCCCATCTACTGCCCAGAATACACCCCCCATCAACTGCCCAGAATACACCCCCCCATCAACTGCCCAGAATACACCCCCCCATCAACTGCCCAGAATACACCCCCAAATCTACTGCCCAGAATACACCCCCCCATCAACTGCCAGAATACACCCCCCAATCAACTGCCCAAAATACACCCCCCCCCCATCAACTGCCCAGAATACACCCCCCAATCAACTGCCCAAAATATACCCCCCATCAACTGCCCAGAATACACCCCCCCATCAACTGCCCAGAATACACCCCCTCCCCCATCAACTGCCCAGAATACACCCCCCCCATCAACTGCCCAGAATACACCCCCCCATCAACTGCCCAGAATACACCCCCCCCCAATCAACTGCCCAAAATACACCCCCCATCAACTGCCCAGAATACACCCCCCCATCAACTGCCCAGAATACACCCCCCCATCTACTGCCCAGAATACACCCCCCATCAACTGCCCAGAATACACCCCCCCCATCAACTGCCCAGAATACACCCCCCCATCAACTGCCCAGAATACACCCCCCAATCAACTGCCCAAAATACACCCCCCCCATCAACTGCCCAAAATACACCCCCCCCCATCAACTGCCCAGAATACACCCCCTCCCCCATCAACTGACCAGAATACACCCCCCATCAACTGCCCAGATTACACCCCCCATCAACTGCCCAGAATACACCCCCCATCAACTGCCCAGAATACACCCCCCATCAACTGCCGAGAATACACCCCCCCATCAACTGCCCAGAATACACCCCCCCATCAACTGCCCAGAATACACCCCCCATCAACTGCCCAGAATACACCCCCCATCAACTGCACAGAATACACCCCCCCATCAACTGTCCAGAATACACCCCCCCCCATCAACTGCCCAGAATACACCCCCCAATCAACTGCCCAAAATACACCCCCCCATCAACTACCCAGAATACACCCCCCCAACAACTGCCCAAAATACACCCCCCCCCATCAACTGCCCAGAATACACCCCCTCCCCCATCAACTGACCAGAATACACCCCCCCATCAACTGCCCAGATTACACCCCCCATCAACTGCCCAGAATACACCCCCCATCAACTGCCGAGAATACACCCCCCCATCAACTGCCCAGAATACACCCCCCATCAACTGCCCAGAATACACCCCCCATCAACTGCCCAGAATACACCCCCCAATCAACTGCCCAAAATACACCCCCCATCAACTGCCCAAAATACACCCCCCATCAACTGCCCAGAATACACCCCCCAATCAACTGCCCAAAATACACCCCCCATCAACTGCCCAGAATACACCCCCCATCTACTGCCCAGAATACACCCCCCCCCATCAACTGCCCAGAATACACCCCCCAATCAACTGCCCAAAATACACCCCCCCCATCAACTACCCAGAATACACCCCCCCAACAACTGCCCAGAATACACCCCCCCCATCAACTGCCCAGAATACACCCCCCATCAAATGCCCAGAATACACCCCCCCATCAACTGCCCAGAATACACCCCCCCATCAACTGCCCAGAATACACCCCCCATCAACTGCCCAGATTACACCCCCCATCAACTGCCCAGAATACACCCCCCCCATCAACTGCCCAGAATACACCCCCCATCAAATGCCCAGAATACACCCCCCCATCAACTGCCCAGAATACACCCCCCCATCAACTGCCCAGAATACACCCCCCATCAACTGCCCAGATTACACCCCCCATCAACTGCCCAGAATACACCCCCCATCAACTGCCGAGAATACACCTCCCCATCAACTGCCCAGAATACACCCCCCATCAACTGCCCAGAATACACCCACCCATCAACTGCCCAGAATACACCCCCCCATCAACTGCCCAGAATACACCCCCCCATCAACTGCCCAAAATACACCCCCCCCATCAACTGCCCAGAATACACCCCCCAAATCTACTGCCCGGAATACACCCCCCCATCAACTGCCAGAATACACCCCCCAATCAACTGCCCAAAATACACCCCCCCATCAACTGCCCAGAATACATCCCCCAATCAACTGCCCAAAATATACCCCCCCATCAACTGCCCAGAATACACCCCCCCATCAACTGCCCAGAATAAACCCCCTCCCCCATCAACTGCCCAGAATACACCCCCTCCCCCATCAACTGCCCAGAATACACCCCCCCCATCAACTGCCCAGATTACACCCCCATCAACTGCCCAGAATACACCCCCCCATCAACTGCCCAGAATACACCCCCCCCATCAACTGCCCAGAATACACCCCCCCATCAACTGCCCAGAATACACCCCCCCATCAACTGCCCGGAATACACCCCCATCAACTGCCCGGAATACACCCCCCCATCAACTGCCCAGAATACACCCCCCCATCAACTGCCCAGATTACACCCCCCATCAACTGCCCAGAATACACCCCCCATCAACTGCCCAGAATACACCCCCCCATCAACTGCCCAGAATACACCCCCCCATCAACTGCCCAGAATACACCCCCCCATCAACTGCCCAGAATACACCCCCCAATCAACTGCCCAAAATACACCCCCCCATCAACTGCCCAGAATACACCCCCAAATCTACTGCCCAGAATACACCCCCCCCCATCAACTGCCAGAATACACCCCCTCCCCCATCAACTGCCCAGAATACACCCCCCATCAACTGCCCAGATTACACCCCCATCAACTGCCCAGAATACACACCCCCATCAACTGCCCATAATACACCCCCCCATCAACTGCCCAGAAAACACACCCCCCATCAACTGCCCAGAAAACACCCCCCCCCATCAACTGCCCAGAATACACTCCCCCCCATCAACTGCACAGAATACACCTCACCCATCAACTGCCCAGAATACACCCCCCCATCAACTGCCCAGATTACACCCCCCATTAACTGCCCAAAATACACCCCCCAATCAACTGCCCAAAATACACCCCCCCATCAACTGCCCAGAATACACCCCCCATCAACTGCCCAGAATACACCCCCCATCAACTGCCCAGAATACACCCCCCATCAACTGCCCAGAATACAACCCCCCCATCAACTGCCCAGAATACACCCCCCATCAACTGCCCAGAATACACCCCCCCATCAACTGCTCAGATTACACCCCCCATCAACTGCCCAGAATACACCCCCCATCAACTGCCCAGAATACACCCCCCCATCAACTGCCCAGAATACACCCCCCCATCAACTGCCCAGAATACATCCCCCCATCAAATGCCCAGAATACACCCCCCAATCAGCTGCCCAAAATACACCCCCATCAACTGCCCACAATACACCCCCAATCAACTGCCCAGAATACACCCCCCAATCAACTGCCCAAAATACACCCCCCCATCAACTGCCCAGAATACACCCCCAAATCTACTGCCCAGAATACACCCCCCCCCATCAACTGCCAGAATACACCCCCCAATCAACTGCCCAAAATACACCCCCCCATCAACTGCCCAGAATACACCCCCCAATCAACTGCCCAAAATATACCCCCCATCAACTGCCCAGAATACACCCCCCCCAATCAACTGCCCAGAATACACCCCCCATCAACTGCCCAGAATACACCCCCCCCATCAACTGCCCAGAATACACCCCCCATCAACTGCCCAGATTACACCCCCCATCAACGGCCCAGAATACACCCCCCATCAACTGCCGAGAATACACCTCCCCATCAACTGCCCAGAATACACCCCCCCCATCAACTGCCCAGAATACACCCACCCATCAACTGCCCAGAATACACCCCCCCATCAACTGCCCAGAATACACCCCCCCATCAACTGCCCAAAATACACCCCCCCCCATCAACTGCCCAGAATACACCCCCCAAATCTACTGCCCGGAATACACCCCCCCATCAACTGCCAGAATACACCCCCCAATCAACTGCCCAAAATACACCCCCCCATCAACTGCCCCCAATCAACTGCCCAAAATATACCCCCCCCATCAACTGCCCAGAATACACCCCCCCATCAACTGCCCAGAATACACCCCCTCCCCCATCAACTGCCCAGAATACACCCCCTCCCCCATCAACTGCCCAGAATACACCCCCCCCATCAACTGCCCAGATTACACCCCCATCAACTGCCCAGAATACACCCCCCCATCAACTGCCCAGAATACACCCCCCCCATCAACTGCCCAGAATACACCCCCCCATCAACTGCCCAGAATACACCCCCCCATCAACTGCCCGGAATACACCCCCCATCAACTGCCCGGAATACACCCCCCCATCAACTGCCCAGAATACACCCCCCCATCAACTGCCCAGATTACACCCCCCATCAACTGCCCAGAATACACCCCCCATCAACTGCCGAGAATACACCCCCCATCAACTGCCCAGAATACACCCCCCCATCAACTGCCCAGAATACACCCCCCCATCAACTGCCCAGAATACACCCCCCAATCAACTGCCCAAAATACACCCCCCCATCAACTGCCCAGAATACACCCCCAAATCTACTGCCCAGAATACACCCCCCCCATCAACTGCCAGAATACACCCCCCAATCAACTGCCCAAAATACACCCCCCATCAACTGCCCAGAATACACACCCCAATCAACTGCCCAAAATATACCCCCCCATCAACTGCCCAGAATACACCCCCCCATCAACTGCCCAGAATACACCCCCTCCCCCATCAACTGCCCAGAATACACCCCCCCCATCAACTGCCCAGAATACACCCCCCCATCAACTGCCCAGAATACAACCCCCCATCAACTGCCCAGAATACACCCCCCATCAACTGCCCAGAATACACCCCCCCATCAACTGCTCAGATTACACCCCCCATCAACTGCCCAGAATACACCCCCCATCAACTGCCCAGAATACACCCCCCATCAACTGCCCAGAATACACCCCCCCATCAACTGCCCAGAATACATCCCCCCATCAAATGCCCAGAATACACCCCCCAATCAGCTGCCCAAAATACACCCCCATCAACTGCCCACAATACACCCCCAATCAACTGCCCAGAATACACCCCCCAATCAACTGCCCAAAATACACCCCCCATCAACTGCCCAGAATACACCCCCAAATCTACTGCCCAGAATACACCCCCCCATCAACTGCCAGAATACACCCCCCAATCAACTGCCCAAAATACACCCCCCCATCAACTGCCCAGAATACACCCCCCAATCAACTGCCCAAAATATACCCCCCATCAACTGCCCAGAATACACCCCCCCCAATCAACTGCCCAGAATACATCCCCCATCAACTGCCCAGAATACACCCCCCCATCAACTGCCCAGAATACACCCCCCATCAACTGCCCAGAATACACACCCCAATCAACTGCCCAAAATATACCCCCCCATCAACTGCCCAGAATACACCCCCCCATCAACTGCCCAGAATACACCCCCTCCCCCATCAACTGCCCAGAATACACCCCCTCCCCCATCAACTGCCCAGAATACACCCCCCCCATCAACTGCCCAGAATACACCCCCCCATCAACTGCCCAGAATACACCCCCCAATCAACTGCCCAAAATACACCCCCCCCATCAACTGCCCAAAATACACCCCCCCCATCAACTGCCCAGAATACACCCCCTCCCCCATCAACTGACCAGAATACACCCCCCATCAACTGCCCAGATTACACCCCCCATCAACTGCCCAGAATACACCCCCCATCAACTGCCCAGAATACACCCCCCATCAACTGCCGAGAATACACCCCCCCATCAACTGCCCAGAATACACCCCCCCATCAACTGCCCAGAATACACCCCCCATCAACTGCCCAGAATACACCCCCCATCAACTGCACAGAATACACCCCCCCATCAACTGTCCAGAATACACCCCCCCCCATCAACTGCCCAGAATACACCCCCCAATCAACTGCCCAAAATACACCCCCCCATCAACTACCCAGAATACACCCCCCCAACAACTGCCCAAAATACACCCCCCCCCCATCAACTGCCCAGAATACACCCCCTCCCCCATCAACTGACCAGAATACACCCCCCCATCAACTGCCCAGATTACACCCCCCATCAACTGCCCAGAATACACCCCCCCATCAACTGCCGAGAATACACCCCCCCATCAACTGCCCAGAATACACCCCCCCATCAACTGCCCAGAATACACCCCCCATCAACTGCCCAGAATACACCCCCCAATCAACTGCCCAAAATACACCCCCCATCAACTGCCCAAAATACACCCCCCATCAACTGCCCAGAATACACCCCCCAATCAACTGCCCAAAATACACCCCCCATCAACTGCCCAGAATACACCCCCCATCTACTGCCCAGAATACACCCCCCCCCATCAACTGCCCAGAATACACCCCCCAATCAACTGCCCAAAATACACCCCCCCATCAACTACCCAGAATACACCCCCCCAACAACTGCCCAGAATACACCCCCCCCATCAACTGCCCAGAATACACCCCCCATCAAATGCCCAGAATACACCCCCCCATCAACTGCCCAGAATACACCCCCCCATCAACTGCCCAGAATACACCCCCCATCAACTGCCCAGATTACACCCCCCATCAACTGCCCAGAATACACCCCCCCCCATCAACTGCCCAGAATACACCCCCCATCAAATGCCCAGAATACACCCCCCCATCAACTGCCCAGAATACACCCCCCCATCAACTGCCCAGAATACACCCCCCATCAACTGCCCAGATTACACCCCCCATCAACTGCCCAGAATACACCCCCCATCAACTGCCGAGAATACACCTCCCCATCAACTGCCCAGAATACACCCCCCATCAACTGCCCAGAATACACCCACCCATCAACTGCCCAGAATACACCCCCCCATCAACTGCCCAGAATACACCCCCCCATCAACTGCCCAAAATACACCCCCCCCCATCAACTGCCCAGAATACACCCCCCAAATCTACTGCCCGGAATACACCCCCCCATCAACTGCCAGAATACACCCCCCAATCAACTGCCCAAAATACACCCCCCCATCAACTGCCCAGAATACATCCCCCAATCAACTGCCCAAAATATACCCCCCCATCAACTGCCCAGAATACACCCCCCCATCAACTGCCCAGAATAAACCCCCTCCCCCATCAACTGCCCAGAATACACCCCCTCCCCCATCAACTGCCCAGAATACACCCCCCCCATCAACTGCCCAGATTACACCCCCATCAACTGCCCAGAATACACCCCCCCATCAACTGCCCAGAATACACCCCCCCCATCAACTGCCCAGAATACACCCCCCCATCAACTGCCCAGAATACACCCCCCCCATCAACTGCCCGGAATACACCCCCCATCAACTGCCCGGAATACACCCCCCCATCAACTGCCCAGAATACACCCCCCCATCAACTGCCCAGATTACACCCCCCATCAACTGCCCAGAATACACCCCCCATCAACTGCCCAGAATACACCCCCCCATCAACTGCCCAGAATACACCCCCCCATCAACTGCCCAGAATACACCCCCCCATCAACTGCCCAGAATACACCCCCCAATCAACTGCCCAAAATACACCCCCCCATCAACTGCCCAGAATACACCCCCAAATCTACTGCCCAGAATACACCCCCCCCCATCAACTGCCAGAATACACCCCCCAATCAACTGCCCAAAATACACCCCCCCATCAACTGCCCAGAATACACACCCCAATCAACTGCCCAAAATATACCCCCCCATCAACTGCCCAGAATACACCCCCCCATCAACTGCCCAGAATACACCCCCTCCCCCATCAACTGCCCAGAATACACCCCCTCCCCCATCAACTGCCCAGAATACACCCCCCATCAACTGCCCAGATTACACCCCCATCAACTGCCCAGAATACACACCCCCATCAACTGCCCATAATACACCCCCCCATCAACTGCCCAGAAAACACACCCCCCATCAACTGCCCAGAAAACACCCCCCCCCATCAACTGCCCAGAATACACTCCCCCCCATCAACTGCACAGAATACACCTCACCCATCAACTGCCCAGAATACACCCCCCCCATCAACTGCCCAGATTACACCCCCCATTAACTGCCCAAAATACACCCCCCAATCAACTGCCCAAAATACACCCCCCCATCAACTGCCCAGAATACACCCCCCATCAACTGCCCAGAATACACCCCCCATCAACTGCCCAGAATACACCCCCCATCAACTGCCCAGAATACAACCCCCCCATCAACTGCCCAGAATACACCCCCATCAACTGCCCACAATACACCCCCAATCAACTGCCCAGAATACACCCCCCAATCAACTGCCCAAAATACACCCCCCCATCAACTGCCCAGAATACACCCCCAAATCTACTGCCCAGAATACACCCCCCCCCCATCAACTGCCAGAATACACCCCCCAATCAACTGCCCAAAATACACCCCCCCATCAACTGCCCAGAATACACCCCCCAATCAACTGCCCAAAATATACCCCCCATCAACTGCCCAGAATACACCCCCCCCAATCAACTGCCCAGAATACACCCCCCATCAACTGCCCAGAATACACCCCCCCCATCAACTGCCCAGAATACACCCCCCATCAACTGCCCAGATTACACCCCCCATCAACGGCCCAGAATACACCCCCCATCAACTGCCGAGAATACACCTCCCCATCAACTGCCCAGAATACACCCCCCCCATCAACTGCCCAGAATACACCCACCCATCAACTGCCCAGAATACACCCCCCCATCAACTGCCCAGAATACACCCCCCCATCAACTGCCCAAAATACACCCCCCCCCATCAACTGCCCAGAATACACCCCCCAAATCTACTGCCCGGAATACACCCCCCCCATCAACTGCCAGAATACACCCCCCAATCAACTGCCCAAAATACACCCCCCCATCAACTGCCCAGAATACATCCCCCAATCAACTGCCCAAAATATACCCCCCCCCATCAACTGCCCAGAATACACCCCCCCATCAACTGCCCAGAATACACCCCCTCCCCCATCAACTGCCCAGAATACACCCCCTCCCCCATCAACTGCCCAGAATACACCCCCCCCATCAACTGCCCAGATTACACCCCCATCAACTGCCCAGAATACACCCCCCCATCAACTGCCCAGAATACACCCCCCCCATCAACTGCCCAGAATACACCCCCCCATCAACTGCCCAGAATACACCCCCCCATCAACTGCCCGGAATACACCCCCCATCAACTGCCCGGAATACACCCCCCCATCAACTGCCCAGAATACACCCCCCCCATCAACTGCCCAGATTACACCCCCCATCAACTGCCCAGAATACACCCCCCATCAACTGCCGAGAATACACCCCCCATCAACTGCCCAGAATACACCCCCCCATCAACTGCCCAGAATACACCCCCCCATCAACTGCCCAGAATACACCCCCCAATCAACTGCCCAAAATACACCCCCCCATCAACTGCCCAGAATACACCCCCAAATCTACTGCCCAGAATACACCCCCCCCATCAACTGCCAGAATACACCCCCCAATCAACTGCCCAAAATACACCCCCCATCAACTGCCCAGAATACACACCCCAATCAACTGCCCAAAATATACCCCCCCATCAACTGCCCAGAATACACCCCCCCATCAACTGCCCAGAATACACCCCCTCCCCCATCAACTGCCCAGAATACACCCCCCCCCATCAACTGCCCAGAATACACCCCCCCATCAACTGCCCAGAATACAACCCCCCATCAACTGCCCAGAATACACCCCCCATCAACTGCCCAGAATACACCCCCCCATCAACTGCTCAGATTACACCCCCCATCAACTGCCCAGAATACACCCCCCATCAACTGCCCAGAATACACCCCCCCCATCAACTGCCCAGAATACACCCCCCCATCAACTGCCCAGAATACATCCCCCCATCAAATGCCCAGAATACACCCCCCAATCAGCTGCCCAAAATACACCCCCATCAACTGCCCACAATACACCCCCAATCAACTGCCCAGAATACACCCCCCAATCAACTGCCCAAAATACACCCCCCATCAACTGCCCAGAATACACCCCCAAATCTACTGCCCAGAATACACCCCCCCATCAACTGCCAGAATACACCCCCCAATCAACTGCCCAAAATACACCCCCCCCATCAACTGCCCAGAATACACCCCCCAATCAACTGCCCAAAATATACCCCCCATCAACTGCCCAGAATACACCCCCCCCAATCAACTGCCCAGAATACATCCCCCATCAACTGCCCAGAATACACCCCCCCATCAACTGCCCAGAATACACCCCCCATCAACTGCCCAGAATACACACCCCAATCAACTGCCCAAAATATACCCCCCCATCAACTGCCCAGAATACACCCCCCCATCAACTGCCCAGAATACACCCCCTCCCCCATCAACTGCCCAGAATACACCCCCTCCCCCATCAACTGCCCAGAATACACCCCCCCCATCAACTGCCCAGAATACACCCCCCCATCAACTGCCCAGAATACAACCCCCCATCAACTGCCCAGAATACACCCCCCATCAACTGCCCAGAATACACCCCCCCATCAACTGCTCAGATTACACCCCCCATCAACTGCCCAGAATACACCCCCCATCAACTGCCCAGAATACACCCCCCCATCAACTGCCCAGAATACACCCCCCCATCAACTGCCCAGAATACATCCCCCCATCAAATGCCCAGAATACACCCCCCAATCAGCTGCCCAAAATACACCCCCATCAACTGCCCACAATACACCCCCAATCAACTGCCCAGAATACACCCCCTCCCCCATCAACTGCCCAGAATACACCCCCTCCCCCATCAACTGCCCAGAATACACCCCCCCATCAACTGCACAGAATACACCTCACCCATCAACTGCCCAGAATACACCCCCCCATCAACTGCCCAGATTACACCCCCCATTAACTGCCCAAAATACACCCCCCAATCAACTGCCCAAAATACACCCCCCCATCAACTGCCCAGAATACACCCCCCCCCCATCAACTGCCCAGAATACACCCCCCATCAACTGCCCAGAATACACCCCCCCATCAACTGCCCAGAATACAACCCCCCATCAACTGCCCAGAATACTCCCCCCATCAACTGCCCAGAATACCCCCCCCATCAACTGCTCAGATTACACCCCCCATCAACTGCCCAGAATACACCCCCCATCAACTGCCCAGAATACACCCCCCCATCAACTGCCCAGAATACACCCCCCCATCAACTGCCCAGAATACATCCCCCCATCAAATGCCCAGAATACACCCCCCAATCAGCTGCCCAAAATACACCCCCATCAACTGCCCACAATACACCCCCAATCAACTGCCCAGAATACACCCCCCAATCAACTGCCCAAAATACACCCCCCCATCAACTGCCCAGAATACACCCCCAAATCTACTGCCCAGAATACACCCCCCCCATCAACTGCCAGAATACACCCCCCAATCAACTGCCCAAAATACACCCCCCCCATCAACTGCCCAGAATACACCCCCCAATCAACTGCCCAAAATATACCCCCCATCAACTGCCCAGAATACACCCCCCCCAATCAACTGCCCAGAATACATCCCCCATCAACTGCCCAGAATACACCCCCCCCATCAACTGCCCAGAATACACCCCCCATCAACTGCCCAGAATACACACCCCAATCAACTGCCCAAAATATACCCCCCCATCAACTGCCCAGAATACACCCCCCCATCAACTGCCCAGAATACACCCCCTCCCCCATCAACTGCCCAGAATACACCCCCTCCCCCATCAACTGCCCAGAATACACCCCCCCATCAACTGCCCAGATTACACCCCCATCAACTGCCCAGAATACACACCCCCATCAACTGCCCAGAATACACCCCCCCCATCAACTGCCCAGAATACACCCCCCATCAACTGCCCAGAATACACCCCCCCATCAACTGCCCAGAATACACCCCCCAATGAACTGCCCAAAATACCCCCCCCCCATCAACTGCCCAGAATACACCCCCAAATCAACTGCCCAGAATACACCCCCCAATCAACTGCCCAGAATACACCCCCAAATCTACTGCCCAGAATACACCCCCCCATCAACTGCCAGAATACACCCCCCAATCAACTGCTCAAAATACACCCCCCCCCCATCAACTGCCCAGAATACACCCCCCAATCAACTGCCCAAAATATACCCCCCATCAACTGCCCAGAATACACCCCCCATCAACTGCCCAGATTACACCCCCATCAACTGCCCAGAATACACCCCCCCATCAACTGCCCAGAATACACCCCCCCCATCAACTGCCCAGATTACACCCCCATCAACTGCCCAGAATACACACCCCCATCAACTGCCCAGAATACAACCCCCCCATCAACTGCCCAGAATACACCCCCCCCCATCAACTGCCCAGAATACACCCCCCCATCAACTGCCCAGAATACACCCCCCCCCAATCAACTGCCCAGAATACACCCCCCATCAACTGCCCAGAATACACCCCCCCATCAACTGCCCAGAATACACCCCCCATCTACTGCCCAGAATACACCCCCCCATCTACTGCCCAGAATACACCCCCCCATCAACTGCCCAGAATACACCCCCCCATCTACTGCCCAAAATACACCCCCCCATCAACTGCCCAGAATACACCCCCCATCTACTGCCCAGAATACACCCCCCAATCAACTGCCCAAAATACACCCCCCATCAACTGCCCAGAATACACCCCCCAATCAACTGCCCAGAATACACCCCCCAATCAACTGCCCAAAATACACCCCCCATCAACTGCCCAGAATACACCCCCCCCATCAACTGCCCAAAATACACCCCCCCATCAACTGCCCAGAATACACCCCCCCCATCAACTGCCCAGAATACACCCCCCCATCAACTGCCCAGAATACACCCCCCATCAACTGCCCAGAATACATCCCCCCATCAAATGCCCAGAATACACCCCCCAATCAGCTGCCCAAAATACACCCCCATCAACTGCCCACAATACACCCCCAATCAACTGCCCAGAATACACCCCCCAATCAACTGCCCAAAATACACCCCCCCATCAACTGCCCAGAATACACCCCCAAATCTACTGCCCAGAATACACCCCCCCATCAACTGCCAGAATACACCCCCCAATCAACTGCCCAAAATACACCCCCCCCATCAACTGCCCAGAATACACCCCCCAATCAACTGCCCAAAATATACCCCCCATCAACTGCCCAGAATACACCCCCCCCCATCAACTGCCCAGAATACACCCCCTCCCCCATCAACTGCCCAGAATACACCCCCCCATCAACTGCCCAGATTACACCCCCATCAACTGCCCAGAATACACCCCCCCATCAACTGCCCAGAATACACCCCCCCCCCATCAACTGCCCAGAATACACCCCCCCCATCAACTGCCCAGAATACACCCCCCCCCAATCAACTGCCCAGAATACACCCCCCATCAACTGCCCAGAATACACCCCCCCCATCAACTGCCCAGAATACACCCCCCCATCTACTGCCCAGAATACACCCCCCATCAACTGCCCAGAATACACCCCCCCATCAACTGCCCAGAATACACCCCCCCCATCAACTGCCCAGAATACACCCCCAAATCTACTGCCCAGAATACACCCCCCCCATCAACTGCCAGAATACACCCCCCAATCAACTGCCCAAAATACACCCCCCCCCCATCAACTGCCCAGAATACACCCCCCAATCAACTGCCCAAAATATACCCCCCATCAACTGCCCAGAATACACCCCCCCCATCAACTGCCCAGAATACACCCCCTCCCCCATCAACTGCCCAGAATACACCCCCCCCATCAACTGCCCAGAATACACCCCCCCATCAACTGCCCAGATTACACCCCCATCAACTGCCCAGAATACACCCCCCCATCAACTGCCCAGAATACACCCCCCCATCAACTGCCCAGAATACACCCCCCCCATCAACTGCCCAGAATACACCCCCCCATCAACTGCCCAGAATACACCCCCCCCAATCAACTGCCCAGAATACACCCCCCATCAACTGCCCAGAATACACCCCCCCCATCAACTGCCCAGAATACACCCCCCCATCTACTGCCCAGAATACACCCCCCATCAACTGCCCAGAATACACCCCCCCATCAACTGCCCAGAATACACCCCCCCATCAACTGCCCAGAATACACCCCCCAATCAACTGCCCAAAATACCCCCCCCCCATCAACTGCCCAAAATACACCCCCCCCATCAACTGCCCAGAATACACCCCCTCCCCCATCAACTGACCAGAATACACCCCCCATCAACTGCCCAGATTACACCCCCCATCAACTGCCCAGAATACACCCCCCATCAACTGCCCAGAATACACCCCCCATCAACTGCCGAGAATACACCCCCCATCAACTGCCCAAAATATACCCCCCCATCAACTGCCCAGAATACACCCCCCCATCAACTGCCCAGAATACACCCCCTCCCCCATCAACTGCCCAGAATACACCCCCTCCCCCATCAACTGCCCAGAATACACCCCCCCATCAACTGCCCAGATTACACCCCCATCAACTGCCCAGAATACACCCCCCCATCAACTGCCCAGAATACACCCCCCCCCATCAACTGCCCAGAATACACCCCCCCATCAACTGCCCAGAATACACCCCCCCATCAACTGCCCGGAATACACCCCCCATCAACTGCCCGGAATACACCCCCCCATCAACTGCCCAGAATACACCCCCCCATCAACTGCCCAGATTACACCCCCCATCAACTGCCCAGAATACACCCCCCATCAACTGCCCAGAATACACCCCCCCATCAACTGCCCAGAATACACCCCCCCATCAACTGCCCAGAATACACACCCCCATCAACTGCCCAGAATACACCCCCCATCAACTGCCCAGAATACACCCCCTCCCCCATCAACTGCCCAGAATACACCCCCTCCCCCATCAACTGCCCAGAATACACCCCCCATCAACTGCCCAGATTACACCCCCATCAACTGCCCAGAATACACACCCCCATCAACTGCCCATAATACACCCCCCCATCAACTGCCCAGAAAACACACCCCCCATCAACTGCCCAGAAAACACCCCCCCCCCATCAACTGCCCAGAATACACTCCCCCCCATCAACTGCACAGAATACACCTCACCCATCAACTGCCCAGAATACACCCCCCCATCAACTGCCCAGATTACACCCCCCATTAACTGCCCAAAATACACCCCCCAATCAACTGCCCAAAATACACCCCCCCATCAACTGCCCAGAATACACCCCCCATCAACTGCCCAGAATACACCCCCCATCAACTGCCCAGAATACACCCCCCATCAACTGCCCAGAATACAACCCCCCCATCAACTGCCCAGAATACACCTCCCATCAACTGCCCAGAATACACCCCCCCATCAACTGCTCAGATTACACCCCCCATCAACTGCCCAGAATACACCCCCCATCAACTGCCCAGAATACACCCCCCCATCAACTGCCCAGAATACACCCCCCCATCAACTGCCCAGAATACATCCCCCCATCAAATGCCCAGAATACACCCCCCAATCAGCTGCCCAAAATACACCCCCATCAACTGCCCACAATACACCCCCAATCAACTGCCCAGAATACACCCCCCAATCAACTGCCCAAAATACACCCCCCCATCAACTGCCCAGAATACACCCCCAAATCTACTGCCCAGAATACACCCCCCCCCATCAACTGCCAGAATACACCCCCCAATCAACTGCCCAAAATACACCCCCCATCAACTGCCCAGAATACACCCCCCAATCAACTGCCCAAAATATACCCCCCATCAACTGCCCAGAATACACCCCCCCCAATCAACTGCCCAGAATACACCCCCCATCAACTGCCCAGAATACACCCCCCCCATCAACTGCCCAGAATACACCCCCCATCAACTGCCCAGATTACACCCCCCATCAACTGCCCAGAATACACCCCCCATCAACTGCCGAGAATACACCTCCCCATCAACTGCCCAGAATACACCCCCCCCATCAACTGCCCAGAATACACCCACCCATCAACTGCCCAGAATACACCCCCCCATCAACTGCCCAGAATACACCCCCCCATCAACTGCCCAAAATACACCCCCCCCCATCAACTGCCCAGAATACACCCCCCAAATCTACTGCCCGGAATACACCCCCCCCATCAACTGCCAGAATACACCCCCCAATCAACTGCCCAAAATACACCCCCCCATCAACTGCCCAGAATACATCCCCCAATCAACTGCCCAAAATATACCCCCCCCATCAACTGCCCAGAATACACCCCCCCATCAACTGCCCAGAATACACCCCCTCCCCCATCAACTGCCCAGAATACACCCCCTCCCCCATCAACTGCCCAGAATACACCCCCCCCATCAACTGCCCAGATTACACCCCCATCAACTGCCCAGAATACACCCCCCCCATCAACTGCCCAGAATACACCCCCCCCATCAGCTGCCCAGAATACACCCCCCCATCAACTGCCCAGAATACACCCCCCCATCAACTGCCCGGAATACACCCCCCATCAACTGCCCGGAATACACCCCCCCATCAACTGCCCAGAATACACCCCCCCATCAACTGCCCAGATTACACCCCCCATCAACTGCCCAGAATACACCCCCCCATCAACTGCCGAGAATACACCCCCCATCAACTGCCCAGAATACACCCCCCCATCAACTGCCCAGAATACACCCCCCCATCAACTGCCCAGAATACACCCCCCAATCAACTGCCCAAAATACACCCCCCCCATCAACTGCCCAGAATACACCCCCAAATCTACTGCCCAGAATACACCCCCCCCATCAACTGCCAGAATACACCCCCCAATCAACTGCCCAAAATACACCCCCCATCAACTGCCCAGAATACACACCCCAATCAACTGCCCAAAATATACCCCCCCCATCAACTGCCCAGAATACACCCCCCCATCAACTGCCCAGAATACACCCCCTCCCCCATCAACTGCCCAGAATACACCCCCCCCATCAACTGCCCAGAATACACCCCCCCATCAACTGCCCAGAATACAACCCCCCATCAACTGCCCAGAATACACCCCCCATCAACTGCCCAGAATACACCCCCCCATCAACTGCTCAGATTACACCCCCCATCAACTGCCCAGAATACACCCCCCATCAACTGCCCAGAATACACCCCCCCATCAACTGCCCAGAATACACCCCCCCATCAACTGCCCAGAATACATCCCCCCATCAAATGCCCAGAATACACCCCCCAATCAGCTGCCCAAAATACACCCCCATCAACTGCCCACAATACACCCCCAATCAACTGCCCAGAATACACCCCCCAATCAACTGCCCAAAATACACCCCCCCATCAACTGCCCAGAATACACCCCCAAATCTACTGCCCAGAATACACCCCCCCATCAACTGCCAGAATACACCCCCCAATCAACTGCCCAAAATACACCCCCCCCATCAACTGCCCAGAATACACCCCCCAATCAACTGCCCAAAATATACCCCCCATCAACTGCCCAGAATACACCCCCCCCAATCAACTGCCCAGAATACATCCCCCATCAACTGCCCAGAATACACCCCCCCCATCAACTGCCCAGAATACACCCCCCATCAACTGCCCAGAATACACACCCCAATCAACTGCCCAAAATATACCCCCCCATCAACTGCCCAGAATACACCCCCCCATCAACTGCCCAGAATACACCCCCTCCCCCATCAACTGCCCAGAATACACCCCCTCCCCCATCAACTGCCCAGAATACACCCCCCCATCAACTGCCCAGATTACACCCCCATCAACTGCCCAGAATACACACCCCCATCAACTGCCCAGAATACACCCCCCCATCAACTGCACAGAATACCCCCCCCATCAACTGCCCAGAATACACCCCCCCATCAACTGCCCAGAATACACCCCCCCAATCAACTGCCCAGAATACACCCCCCATCAACTGCCCAGAATACACCCCCCCCATCAACTGCCCAGAATACACCCCCCATCTACTGCCCAGAATACACCCCCCCCCCATCTACTGCCCAGAATACACCCCCCATCAACTGCCCAGAATACACCCCCCCATCTACTGCCCAAAATACACCCCCCCATCAACTGCCCAGAATACACACCCCCATCTACTGCCCAGAATACACCCCCCAATCAACTGCCCAAAATACACCCCCCATCAACTGCCCAGAATACACCCCCCAATCAACTGCCCAGAATACACCCCCCAATCAACTGCCCAAAATACACCCCCCCATCAACTGCCCATAATACACCCCCCATCAACTGCCCAGAAAACACACCCCCCCATCAACTGCCCAGAAAACACACCCCCCCATCAACTGCCCAGAATACAACCCCCCCATCAACTGCCCAGAATACACCCCCCATCAACTGCCCAGAATACACCCCCCCATCAACTGCTCAGATTACACCCCCCATCAACTGCCCAGAATACACCCCCATCAACTGCCCAGAATACACCCCCCCATCAACTGCCCAGAATACACCCCCCCATCAACTGCCCAGAATACATCCCCCCATCAAATGCCCAGAATACACCCCCCAATCAGCTGCCCAAAATACACCCCCATCAACTGCCCACAATACACCCCCAATCAACTGCCCAGAATACACCCCCCAATCAACTGCCCAAAATACACCCCCCCATCAACTGCCCAGAATACACCCCCAAATCTACTGCCCAGAATACACCCCCCCATCAACTGCCAGAATACACCCCCCAATCAACTGCCCAAAATACACCCCCCCATCAACTGCCCAGAATACACCCCCCAATCAACTGCCCAAAATATACCCCCCATCAACTGCCCAGAATACACCCCCCCCAATCAACTGCCCAGAATACACCCCCCATCAACTGCCCAGAATACACCCCCCCATCAACTGCCCAGAATACACCCCCCCATCTACTGCCCAGAATACACCCCCCATCAACTGCCCAGAATACACCCCCCCATCAACTGCCCAGAATACACCCCCAAATCTACTGTCCAGAATACACCCCCCCCATCAACTGCCAGAATACACCCCCCAATCAACTGCCCAAAATACCCCCCCCCCATCAACTGCCCAGAATACACCCCCCAATCAACTGCCCAAAATATACCCCCCATCAACTGCCCAGAATACACCCCCCCATCAACTGCCCAGAAAACACCCCCTCCCCCATCAACTGCCCAGAATACACCCCCCCATCAACTGCCCAGAATACACCCCCATCAACTGCCCAGATTACACCCCCATCAACTGCCCAGAATACACCCCCCCCATCAACTGCCCAGAATACACCCCCCCATCAACTGCCCAGAATACACCCCCCCCCATCAACTGCCCAGAATACACCCCCCCCATCAACTGCCCAGAATACACCCCCCCCAATCAACTGCCCAGAATACACCCCCCATCAACTGCCCAGAATACACCCCCCCCATCAACTGCCCAGAATACACCCCCCCATCTACTGCCCAGAGTACACCCCCCATCAACTGCCCAGAATACACCCCCCCATCAACTGCCCAGAATACATCCCCCCATCAAATGCCCAGAATACACCCCCCAATCAGCTGCCCAAAATACACCCCCATCAACTGCCCACAATACACCCCCAATCAACTGCCCAGAATACACCCCCCAATCAACTGCCCAAAATACACCCCCCCATCAACTGCCCAGAATACACCCCCAAATCTACTGCCCAGAATACACCCCCCCCCATCAACTGCCAGAATACACCCCCCAATCAACTGCCCAAAATACACCCCCCCCATCAACTGCCCAGAATACACCCCCCAATCAACTGCCCAAAATATACCCCCCATCAACTGCCCAGAATACACCCCCCCCAATCAACTGCCCAGAATACATCCCCCATCAACTGCCCAGAATACACCCCCCCCATCAACTGCCCAGAATACACCCCCCATCAACTGCCCAGAATACACACCCCAATCAACTGCCCAAAATATACCCCCCCATCAACTGCCCAGAATACACCCCCCCATCAACTGCCCAGAATACACCCCCTCCCCCATCAACTGCCCAGAATACACCCCCTCCCCCATCAACTGCCCAGAATACACCCCCCCATCAACTGCCCAGATTACACCCCCATCAACTGCCCAGAATACACACCCCCATCAACTGCCCAGAATACACCCCCCATCAACTGCACAGAATACCCCCCCCCCATCAACTGCCCAGAATACACCCCCCCATCAACTGCCCAGAATACACCCCCCCAATCAACTGCCCAGAATACACCCCCCATCAACTGCCCAGAATACACCCCCCCCATCAACTGCCCAGAATACACCCCCCATCTACTGCCCAGAATACACCCCCCCCCATCTACTGCCCAGAATACACCCCCCATCAACTGCCCAGAATACACCCCCCCATCTACTGCCCAAAATACACCCCCCCATCAACTGCCCAGAATACACACCCCCATCTACTGCCCAGAATACACCCCCCAATCAACTGCCCAAAATACACCCCCCATCAACTGCCCAGAATACACCCCCCAATCAACTGCCCAGAATACACCCCCCAATCAACTGCCCAAAATACACCCCCCCATCAACTGCCCATAATACACCCCCCCATCAACTGCCCAGAAAACACACCCCCCCATCAACTGCCCAGAAAACACACCCCCCCATCAACTGCCCAGAATACAACCCCCCCATCAACTGCCCAGAATACACCCCCCATCAACTGCCCAGAATACACCCCCCCATCAACTGCTCAGATTACACCCCCCATCAACTGCCCAGAATACACCCCCATCAACTGCCCAGAATACACCCCCCCATCAACTGCCCAGAATACACCCCCCCATCAACTGCCCAGAATACATCCCCCCATCAAATGCCCAGAATACACCCCCCAATCAGCTGCCCAAAATACACCCCCATCAACTGCCCACAATACACCCCCAATCAACTGCCCAGAATACACCCCCCAATCAACTGCCCAAAATACACCCCCCATCAACTGCCCAGAATACACCCCCAAATCTACTGCCCAGAATACACCCCCCCATCAACTGCCAGAATACACCCCCCAATCAACTGCCCAAAATACACCCCCCCATCAACTGCCCAGAATACACCCCCCAATCAACTGCCCAAAATATACCCCCCATCAACTGCCCAGAATACACCCCCCCCAATCAACTGCCCAGAATACACCCCCCATCAACTGCCCAGAATACACCCCCCCATCAACTGCCCAGAATACACCCCCCCATCTACTGCCCAGAATACACCCCCCATCAACTGCCCAGAATACACCCCCCCATCAACTGCCCAGAATACACCCCCAAATCTACTGTCCAGAATACACCCCCCCCATCAACTGCCAGAATACACCCCCCAATCAACTGCCCAAAATACCCCCCCCCATCAACTGCCCAGAATACACCCCCCAATCAACTGCCCAAAATATACCCCCCATCAACTGCCCAGAATACACCCCCCCATCAACTGCCCAGAATACACCCCCTCCCCCATCAACTGCCCAGAATACACCCCCCCATCAACTGCCCAGAATACACCCCCATCAACTGCCCAGATTACACCCCCATCAACTGCCCAGAATACACCCCCCCCATCAACTGCCCAGAATACACCCCCCCATCAACTGCCCAGAATACACCCCCCCCCATCAACTGCCCAGAATACACCCCCCCCATCAACTGCCCAGAATACACCCCCCCCAATCAACTGCCCAGAATACACCCCCCATCAACTGCCCAGAATACACCCCCCCCCATCAACTGCCCAGAATACACCCCCCCATCTACTGCCCAGAGTACACCCCCCATCAACTGCCCAGAATACACCCCCCCATCAACTGCCCAGAATACACCCCCCCATCAACTGCCCAGAATACACCCCCCAATCAACTGCCCAAAATACACCCCCCCCATCAACTGCCCAAAATACACCCCCCCCATCAACTGCCCAGAATACACCCCCTCCCCCATCAACTGACCAGAATACACCCCCCCATCAACTGCCCAGATTACACCCCCCATCAACTGCCCAGAATACACCCCCCATCAACTGCCGAGAATACACCCCCCCATCAACTGCCCAGAATACACCCCCCCCATCAACTGCCCAGAATACACCCCCCCATCAACTGCCCAGAATACACCCCCCAATCAACTGCCCAAAATACACCCCCCCATTAACTGTCCAGAATACACCCCCCAATAAACTGCCCAGAATACACCCCCCAATCAACTGCCCAAAATACACCCCCCCATCAACTGCCCAGAATACACCCCCAAATCTACTGCCCAGAATACACCCCCCCATCAACTGCCAGAATACACCCCCCAATCAACTGCCCAAAATACACCCCCCCATCAACTGCCCAGAATACACCCCCCAATCAACTGCCCAAAATATACCCCCCCATCAACTGCCCAAAATATACCCCCCCATCAACTGCCCAGAATACATCCCCCATCAACTGCCCAGAATACACCCCCCCATCAACTGCCCAGAATACACCCCCCATCAACTGCCCAGAATACACACCCCAATCAACTGCCCAAAATATACCCCCCCATCAACTGCCCAGAATACACCCCCCCATCAACTGCCCAGAATACACCCCCTCCCCCATCAACTGCCCAGAATACACTCCCTCCCCCATCAACTGCCCAGAATACACCCCCCCATCAACTGCACAGAATACACCTCACCCATCAACTGCCCAGAATACACCCCCCCATCAACTGCCCAGATTACACCCCCCATTAACTGCCCAAAATACACCCCCCAATCAACTGCCCAAAATACACCCCCCCATCAACTGCCCAGAATACACCCCCCCCCATCAACTGCCCAGAATACACCCCCCATCAACTGCCCAGAATACACCCCCCCATCAACTGCCCAGAATACAACCCCCCATCAACTGCCCAGAATACACCCCCCATCAACTGCCCAGAATACCCCCCCCCATCAACTGCTCAGATTACACCCCCCATCAACTGCCCAGAATACACCCCCCATCAACTGCCCAGAATACACCCCCCCCATCAACTGCCCAGAATACATCCCCCCATCAAATGCCCAGAATACACCCCCCAATCAGCTGCCCAAAATTCACCCCCATCAACTGCCCACAATACACCCCCAATCAACTGCCCAGAATACACCCCCCAATCAACTGCCCAAAATACACCCCCCCATCAACTGCCCAGAATACACCCCCAAATCTACTGCCCAGAATACACCCCCCCCATCAACTGCCAGAATACACCCCCCAATCAACTGCCCAAAATACACCCCCCCATCAACTGCCCAGAATACACCCCCCAATCAACTGCCCAAAATATACCCCCATCAACTGCCCAGAATACACCCCCCCCAATCAACTGCCCAGAATACATCCCCCATCAACTGCCCAGAATACACCCCCCCATCAACTGCCCAGAATACACCCCCCATCAACTGCCCAGAATACACACCCCAATCAACTGCCCAAAATATACCCCCCCATCAACTGCCCAGAATACACCCCCCCATCAACTGCCCAGAATACACCCCCTCCCCCATCAACTGCCCAGAATACACCCCCTCCCCCATCAACTGCCCAGAATACACCCCCCCATCAACTGCCCAGATTACACCCCCCATCAACTGCCCAGAATACACACCCCCATCAACTGCCCAGAATACACCCCCCCATCAACTGCACAGAATACCCCCCCCATCAACTGCCCAGAATACACCCCCCCATCAACTGCCCAGAATACACCCCCCCAATCAACTGCCCAGAATACACCCCCCATCAACTGCCCAGAATACACCCCCCCCATCAACTGCCCAGAATACACCCCCCATCTACTGCCCAGAATACACCCCCCCATCTACTGCCCAGAATACACCCCCCATCAACTGCCCAGAATACACCCCCCCCATCTACTGCCCAAAATACACCCCCCCCCATCAACTGCCCAGAATACACACCCCCATCTACTGCCCAGAATACACCCCCCAATCAACTGCCCAAAATACACCCCCCCATCAACTGCCCAGAATACACCCCCCAATCAACTGCCCAGAATACACCCCCCAATCAACTGCCCAAAATACACCCCCCATCAACTGCCCATAATACACCCCCCATCAACTGCCCAGAAAACACACCCCCCCATCAACTGCCCAGAAAACACACCCCCCCATCAACTGCCCAGAATACAACCCCCCCCATCAACTGCCCAGAATACACCCCCCATCAACTGCCCAGAATACACCCCCCCATCAACTGCTTAGATTACACCCCCCATCAACTGCCCAGAATACACCCCCCATCAACTGCCCAGAATACACCCCCCCATCAACTGCCCAGAATACACCCCCCCATCAACTGCCCAGAATACATCCCCCCATCAAATGCCCAGAATACACCCCCCAATCAGCTGCCCAAAATACACCCCCATCAACTGCCCACAATACACCCCCAATCAACTGCCCAGAATACACCCCCCAATCAACTGCCCAAAATACACCCCCCCATCAACTGCCCAGAATACACCCCCAAATCTACTGCCCAGAATACACCCCCCCATCAACTGCCAGAATACACCCCCCAATCAACTGCCCAAAATACACCCCCCCATCAACTGCCCAGAATACACCCCCCAATCAACTGCCCAAAATACACCCCCCCCATCAACTGCCCAAAATACACCCCCCCCCATCAACTGCCCAGAATACACCCCCTCCCCCATCAACTGACCAGAATACACCCCCCATCAACTGCCCAGATTACACCCCCCATCAACTGCCCAGAATACACCCCCCATCAACTGCCCAGAATACACCCCCCCATCAACTGCCCAGAATACACCCCCCCATCAACTGCCCAGAATACACCCCCCATCAACTGCCCAGAATACACCCCCCATCAACTGCACAGAATACACCCCCCCATCAACTGTCCAGAATACACCCCCCCCCCATCAACTGCCCAGAATACACCCCCCAATCAACTGCCCAAAATACACCCCCCCATCAACTACCCAGAATACACCCCCCCAACAACTGCCCAAAATACACCCCCCCCCATCAACTGCCCAGAATACACCCCCTCCCCCATCAACTGACCAGAATACACCCCCCCATCAACTGCCCAGATTACACCCCCCATCAACTGCCCAGAATACACCCCCCATCAACTGCCGAGAATACACCCCCCCATCAACTGCCCAGAATACACCCCCCCATCAACTGCCCAGAATACACCCCCCATCAACTGCCCAGAATACACCCCCCAATCAACTGCCCAAAATACACCCCCCATCAACTGCCCAAAATACACCCCCCATCAACTGCCCAGAATACACCCCCCAATCAACTGCCCAAAATACACCCCCCATCAACTGCCCAGAATACACCCCCCATCTACTGCCCAGAATACACCCCCCCATCAACTGCCCAGAATACACCCCCCAATCAACTGCCCAAAATACACCCCCCCATCAACTACCCAGAATACACCCCCCCAACAACTGCCCAGAATACACCCCCCCCATCAACTGCCCAGAATACACCCCCCATCAAATGCCCAGAATACACCCCCCCATCAACTGCCCAGAATACACCCCCCCATCAACTGCCCAGAATACACCCCCCATCAACTGCCCAGATTACACCCCCCATCAACTGCCCAGAATACACCCCCCATCAACTGCCGAGAATACACCTCCCCATCAACTGCCCAGAATACACCCCCCATCAACTGCCCAGAATACACCCACCCATCAACTGCCCAGAATACACCCCCCCATCAACTGCCCAGAATACACCCCCCCATCAACTGCCCAAAATACACCCCCCCCATCAACTGCCCAGAATACACCCCCCAAATCTACTGCCCGGAATACACCCCCCCATCAACTGCCAGAATACACCCCCCAATCAACTGCCCAAAATACACCCCCCCCATCAACTGCCCAGAATACATCCCCCAATCAACTGCCCAAAATATACCCCCCCATCAACTGCCCAGAATACACCCCCCCATCAACTGCCCAGAATACACCCCCTCCCCCATCAACTGCCCAGAATACACCCCCTCCCCCATCAACTGCCCAGAATACACCCCCCCCATCAACTGCCCAGATTACACCCCCATCAACTGCCCAGAATACACCCCCCCATCAACTGCCCAGAATACACCCCCCCATCAACTGCCCAGAATACACCCCCAAATCTACTGCCCAGAATACACCCCCCCCCATCAACTGCCAGAATACACCCCCCAATCAACTGCCCAAAATACACCCCCCCATCAACTGCCCAGAATACACACCCCAATCAACTGCCCAAAATATACCCCCCCATCAACTGCCCAGAATACACCCCCCCATCAACTGCCCAGAATACACTCCCCCTCCCCCATCAACTGCCCAGAATACACCCCCTCCCCCATCAACTGCCCAGAATACACCCCCCATCAACTGCCCAGATTACACCCCCATCAACTGCCCAGAATACACACCCCCCATCAACTGCCAATAATACACCCCCCCATCAACTGCCCAGAAAACACACCCCCCATCAACTGCCCAGAAAACACCCCCCCCCATCAACTGCCCAGAATACACTCCCCCCCATCAACTGCACAGAATACACCTCACCCATCAACTGCCCAGAATACACCCCCCCATCAACTGCCCAGATTACACCCCCCATTAACTGCCCAAAATACACCCCCCAATCAACTGCCCAAAATACACCCCCCCATCAACTGCCCAGAATACACCCCCCATCAACTGCCCAGAATACACCCCCCATCAACTGCCCAGAATACAACCCCCCCATCAACTGCCCAGAATACACCCCCCATCAACTGCCCAGAATACACCCCCCCATCAACTGCTCAGATTACACCCCCCATCAACTGCCCAGAATACACCCCCCATCAACTGCCCAGAATACACCCCCCCATCAACTGCCCAGAATACACCCCCCCATCAACTGCCCAGAATACATCCCCCCATCAAATGCCCAGAATACACCCCCCAATCAGCTGCCCAAAATACACCCCCATCAACTGCCCACAATACACCCCCAATCAACTGCCCAGAATACACCCCCCAATCAACTGCCCAAAATACACCCCCCCATCAACTGCCCAGAATACACCCCCAAATCTACTGCCCAGAATACACCCCCCCCATCAACTGCCAGAATACACCCCCCAATCAACTGCCCAAAATACACCCCCCCATCAACTGCCCAGAATACACCCCCCAATCAACTGCCCAAAATATACCCCCCATCAACTGCCCAGAATACACCCCCCCCAATCAACTGCCCAGAATACACCCCCCATCAACTGCCCAGAATACACCCCCCCCATCAACTGCCCAGAATACACCCCCCATCAACTGCCCAGATTACACCCCCCATCAACTGCCCAGAATACACCCCCCATCAACTGCCGAGAATACACCTCCCCATCAACTGCCCAGAATACACCCCCCCCATCAACTGCCCAGAATACACCCACCCATCAACTGCCCAGAATACACCCCCCATCAACTGCCCAGAATACACCCCCCCATCAACTGCCCAAAATACACCCCCCCCCATCAACTGCCCAGAATACACCCCCCAAATCTACTGCCCGGAATACACCCCCCCATCAACTGCCAGAATACACCCCCCAATCAACTGCCCAAAATACACCCCCCCATCAACTGCCCAGAATACATCCCCCAATCAACTGCCCAAAATATACCCCCCCCATCAACTGCCCAGAATACACCCCCCCATCAACTGCCCAGAATACACCCCCTCCCCCATCAACTGCCCAGAATACACCCCCTCCCCCATCAACTGCCCAGAATACACCCCCCCCATCAACTGCCCAGATTACACCCCCATCAACTGCCCAGAATACACCCCCCCATCAACTGCCCAGAATACACCCCCCCCATCAACTGCCCAGAATACACCCCCCCATCAACTGCCCAGAATACACCCCCCCATCAACTGCCCGGAATACACCCCCCATCAACTGCCCGGAATACACCCCCCCATCAACTGCCCAGAATACACCCCCCCATCAACTGCCCAGATTACACCCCCCATCAACTGCCCAGAATACACCCCCCATCAACTGCCGAGAATACACCCCCCATCAACTGCCCAGAATGCACCCCCCCATCAACTGCCCAGAATACACCCCCCCATCAACTGCCCAGAATACACCCCCCAATCAACTGCCCAAAATACACCCCCCCCATCAACTGCCCAGAATACACCCCCAAATCTACTGCCCAGAATACACCCCCCCATCAACTGCCAGAATACACCCCCCAATCAACTGCCCAAAATACACCCCCCATCAACTGCCCAGAATACACACCCCAATCAACTGCCCAAAATATACCCCCCCATCAACTGCCCAGAATACACCCCCCCATCAACTGCCCAGAATACACCCCCTCCCCCATCAACTGCCCAGAATACACCCCCCCCATCAACTGCCCAGAATACACCCCCCCATCAACTGCCCAGAATACAACCCCCCATCAACTGCCCAGAATACACCCCCATCAACTGCCCAGAATACACCCCCCCATCAACTGCTCAGATTACACCCCCCATCAACTGCCCAGAATACACCCCCCATCAACTGCCCAGAATACACCCCCCCATCAACTGCCCAGAATACACCCCCCCCCATCAACTGCCCAGAATACATCCCCCCATCAAATGCCCAGAATACACCCCCCAATCAGCTGCCCAAAATACACCCCCATCAACTGCCCACAATACACCCCCAATCAACTGCCCAGAATACACCCCCCAATCAACTGCCCAAAATACACCCCCCCATCAACTGCCCAGAATACACCCCCAAATCTACTGCCCAGAATACACCCCCCCATCAACTGCCAGAATACACCCCCCAATCAACTGCCCAAAATACACCCCCCCCATCAACTGCCCATAATACACCCCCCAATCAACTGCCCAAAATATACCCCCCATCAACTGCCCAGAATACACCCCCCCCAATCAACTGCCCAGAATACATCCCCCATCAACTGCCCAGAATACACCCCCCCATCAACTGCCCAGAATACACCCCCCATCAACTGCCCAGAATACACACCCCAATCAACTGCCCAAAATATACCCCCCCATCAACTGCCCAGAATACACCCCCCCATCAACTGCCCAGAATACACCCCCCTCCCCCATCAACTGCCCAGAATACACCCCCTCCCCCATCAACTGCCCAGAATACACCCCCCCATCAACTGCACAGAATACACCTCACCCATCAACTGCCCAGAATACACCCCCCCATCAACTGCCCAGATTACACCCCCCATTAACTGCCCAAAATACACCCCCCAATCAACTGCCCAAAATACACCCCCCCATCAACTGCCCAGAATACACCCCCCCCCCATCAACTGCCCAGAATACACCCCCCATCAACTGCCCAGAATACACCCCCCCATCAACTGCCCAGAATACAACCCCCCATCAACTGCCCAGAATACTCCCCCCATCAACTGCCCAGAATACCCCCCCCCATCAACTGCTCAGATTACACCCCCCATCAACTGCCCAGAATACACCCCCCCATCAACTGCCCAGAATACACCCCCCCATCAACTGCCCAGAATACACCCCCCCATCAACTGCCCAGAATACATCCCCCCATCAAATGCCCAGAATACACCCCCCAATCAGCTGCCCAAAATACACCCCCATCAACTGCCCACAATACACCCCCAATCAACTGCCCAGAATACACCCCCCAATCAACTGCCCAAAATATACCCCCCATCAACTGCCCAGAATACACCCCCCCCAATCAACTGCCCAGAATACATCCCCCATCAACTGCCCAGAATACACCCCCCCCATCAACTGCCCAGAATACACCCCCCATCAACCGCCCAGAATACACACCCCAATCAACTGCCCAAAATATACCCCCCCATCAACTGCCCAGAATACACCCCCCCATCAACTGCCCAGAATACACCCCCTCCCCCATCAACTGCCCAGAATACACCCCCTCCCCCATCAACTGCCCAGAATACACCCCCCCATCAACTGCCCAGATTACACCCCCATCAACTGCCCAGAATACACACCCCCATCAACTGCCCAGAATACACCCCCCCATCAACTGCACAGAATACCCCCCCCATCAACTGCCCAGAATACACCCCCCCCATCAACTGCCCAGAATACACCCCCCCAATCAACTGCCCAGAATACACCCCCCATCAACTGCCCAGAATACACCCCCCCCATCAACTGCCCAGAATACACCCCCCATCTACTGCCCAGAATACACCCCCCCCATCTACTGCCCAGAATACACCCCCCATCAACTGCCCAGAATACACCCCCCCATCTACTGCCCAAAATACACCCCCCCCATCAACTGCCCAGAATACACACCCCCATCTACTGCCCAGAATACACCCCCCAATCAACTGCCCAAAATACACCCCCCATCAACTGCCCAGAATACACCCCCCAATCAACTGCCCAGAATACACCCCCCAATCAACTGCCCAAAATACACCCCCCCATCAACTGCCCATAATACACCCCCCCATCAACTGCCCAGAAAACACACCCCCCCATCAACTGCCCAGAAAACACACCCCCCCATCAACTGCCCAGAATACAACCCCCCCATCAACTGCCCAGAATACACCCCCCATCAACTGCCCAGAATACACCCCCCCATCAAACTGCTCAGATTACACCCCCATCAACTGCCCAGAATACACCCCCATCAACTGCCCAGAATACACCCCCCCCATCAACTGCCCAGAATACACCCCCCCATCAACTGCCCAGAATACATCCCCCCATCAAATGCCCAGAATACACCCCCCAATCAGCTGCCCAAAATACACCCCCATCAACTGCCCACAATACACCCCAATCAACTGCCCAGAATACACCCCCCAATCAACTGCCCAAAATACACCCCCCCATCAACTGCCCAGAATACACCCCCAAATCTACTGCCCAGAATACACCCCCCCCATCAACTGCCAGAAATACACCCCCCCAATCAACTGCCCAAAATACACCCCCCCATCAACTGCCCAGAATACACCCCCCCAATCAACTGCCCAAAATATACCCCCCATCAACTGCCCAGAATACACCCCCCCCAATCAACTGCCCAGAATACACCCCCCATCAACTGCCCAGAATACACCCCCCCATCAACTGCCCAGAATACACCCCCCCATCTACTGCCCAGAATACACCCCCCATCAACTGCCCAGAATACACCCCCCCATCAACTGCCCAGAATACACCCCCAAATCTACTGTCCAGAATACACCCCCCCCATCAACTGCCAGAATACACCCCCCAATCAACTGCCCAAAATACCCCCCCCCCATCAACTGCCCAGAATACACCCCCCAATCAACTGCCCAAAATATACCCCCCATCAACTGCCCAGAATACACCCCCCCCATCAACTGCCCAGAATACACCCCCTCCCCCATCAACTGCCCAGAATACACCCCCCCATCAACTGCCCAGAATACACCCCCATCAACTGCCCAGATTACACCCCCATCAACTGCCCAGAATACATCCCCCCCATCAACTGCCCAGAATACACCCCCCCATCAACTGCCCAGAATACACCCCCCCATCAACTGCCCAGAATACACCCCCCCCCCATCAACTGCCCAGAATACACCCCCCCCAATCAACTGCCCAGAATACACCCCCCATCAACTGCCCAGAATACACCCCCCCCATCAACTGCCCAGAATACACCCCCCCCATCTACTGCCCAGAGTACACCCCCCATCAACTGCCCAGAATACACCCCCCCCATCAACTGCCCAGAATACACCCCCCCATCAACTGCCCAGAATACACCCCCCAATCAACTGCCCAAAATACACCCCCCCCATCAACTGCCCAAAATACACCCCCCCCCATCAACTGCCCAGAATACACCCCCTCCCCCATCAACTGACCAGAATACACCCCCCCATCAACTGCCCAGATTACACCCCCCATCAACTGCCCAGAATACACCCCCCATCAACTGCCGAGAATACACCCCCCCATCAACTGCGAATACACCCCCCCATCAACTGCCCAGAATACACCCCCCCAACAACTGCCCAGAATACACCCCCCAATCAACTGCCCAAAATACACCCCCCCCATTAACTGTCCAGAATACACCCCCCAATAAACTGCCCAGAATACACCCCCCAATCAACTGCCCAAAATACACCCCCCCCATCAACTGCCCAGAATACACCCCCAAATCTACTGCCCAGAATACACCCCCCCATCAACTGCCAGAATACACCCCCCAATCAACTGCCCAAAATACACCCCCCCATCAACTGCCCAGAATACACCCCCCAATCAACTGCCCAAAATATACCCCCCCATCAACTGCCCAAAATATACCCCCCCATCAACTGCCCAGAATACATCCCCCATCAACTGCCCAGAATACACCCCCCCCCCATCAACTGCCCAGAATACACCCCCCATCAACTGCCAGAATACACACCCCAATCAACTGCCCAAAATATACCCCCCCATCAACTGCCCAGAATACACCCCCCCATCAACTGCCCAGAATACACCCCCTCCCCCATCAACTGCCCAGAATACACTCCCTCCCCCATCAACTGCCCAGAATACACCCCCCCATCAACTGCACAGAATACACCTCACCCATCAACTGCCCAGAATACACCCCCCCCATCAACTGCCCAGATTACACCCCCCATTAACTGCCCAAAATACACCCCCCAATCAACTGCCCAAAATACACCCCCCATCAACTGCCCAGAATACACCCCCCCCCCATCAACTGCCCAGAATACACCCCCCATCAACTGCCCAGAATACACCCCCCCATCAACTGCCCAGAATACCCCCCCCCCATCACTGCTCAGATTACACCCCCCATCAACTGCCCAGAATACACCCCCATCAACTGCCCAGAATACACCCCCCCATCAACTGCCCAGAATACATCCCCCCATCAAATGCCCAGAATACACCCCCCAATCAGCTGCCCAAAATTCACCCCCATCAACTGCCCACAATACACCCCCAATCAACTGCCCAGAATACACCCCCCAATCAACTGCCCAAAATACACCCCCCCATCAACTGCCCAGAATACACCCCCAAATCTACTGCCCAGAATACACCCCCCCCATCAACTGCCAGAATACACCCCCCAATCAACTGCCCAAAATACACCCCCCCCATCAACTGCCCAGAATACACCCCCCAATCAACTGCCCAAAATATACCCCCATCAACTGCCCAGAATACACCCCCCCCAATCAACTGCCCAGAATACATCCCCCATCAACTGCCCAGAATACACCCCCCCCATCAACTGCCCAGAATACACCCCCCATCAACTGCCCAGAATACACACCCCAATCAACTGCCCAAAATATACCCCCCCATCAACTGCCCAGAATACACCCCCCCATCAACTGCCCAGAATACACCCCCTCCCCCATCAACTGCCCAGAATACACCCCCTCCCCCATCAAATGCCCAGAATACACCCCCCCATCAACTGCCCAGATTACACCCCCATCAACTGCCCAGAATACACACCCCCATCAACTGCCCAGAATACACCCCCCCATCAACTGCACAGAATACCCCCCCCCATCAACTGCCCAGAATACACCCCCCCATCAACTGCCCAGAATACACCCCCCCAATCAACTGCCCGAATACACCCCCCATCAACTGCCCAGAATACACCCCCCCCATCAACTGCCCAGAATACACCCCCCATCTACTGCCCAGAATACACCCCCCCATCTACTGCCCAGAATACACCCCCCATCAACTGCCCAGAATACACCCCCCATCTACTGCCCAAAATACACCCCCCCCATCAACTGCCCAGAATACACACCCCCATCTACTGCCCAGAATACACCCCCCCAATCAACTGCCCAAAATACACCCCCCATCAACTGCCCAGAATACACCCCCCAATCAACTGCCCAGAATACACCCCCCAATCAACTGCCCAAAATACACCCCCCCATCAACTGCCCATAATACACCCCCCATCAACTGCCCAGAAAACACACCCCCCCATCAACTGCCCAGAAAACACACCCCCCCATCAACTGCCCAGAATACAACCCCCCCATCAACTGCCCAGAATACACCCCCCATCAACTGCCCAGAATACACCCCCCCATCAACTGCTTAGATTACACCCCCCATCAACTGCCCAGAATACACCCCCCATCAACTGCCCAGAATACACCCCCCCATCAACTGCCCAGAATACACCCCCCCATCAACTGCCCAGAATACATCCCCCCATCAAATGCCCAGAATACACCCCCCAATCAGCTGCCCAAAATACACCCCCATCAACTGCCCACAATACACCCCCAATCAACTGCCCAGAATACACCCCCCAATCAACTGCCCAAAATACACCCCCCCATCAACTGCCCAGAATACACCCCCAAATCTACTGCCCAGAATACACCCCCCCATCAACTGCCAGAATACACCCCCCCAATCAACTGCCCAAAATACACCCCCCCATCAACTGCCCAGAATACACCCCCCAATCAACTGCCCAAAATATACCCCCCATCAACTGCCCAGAATACACCCCCCCCCAATCAACTGCCCAGAATACACCCCCCATCAACTGCCCAGAATACACCCCCCCATCAACTGCCCAGAATACACCCCCCCATCTACTGCCCAGAATACACCCCCCATCAACTGCCCAGAATACACCCCCCCATCAACTGCCCAGAATACACCCCCAAATCTACTGTCCAGAATACACCCCCCCCATCAACTGCCAGAATACACCCCCCAATCAACTGCCCAAAATACACCCCCCCATCAACTGCCCAGAATACACCCCCCAATCAACTGCCCAAAATATACCCCCCATCAACTGCCCAGAATACACCCCCCCCATCAACTGCCCAGAATACACCCCCTCCCCCATCAACTGCCCAGAATACACCCCCCCATCAACTGCCCAGAATACACCCCCCATCAACTGCCCAGATTACACCCCCATCAACTGCCCAGAATACACCCCCCCCATCAACTGCCCAGAATACACCCCCCCATCAACTGCCCAGAATACACCCCCCCCCCCATCAACTGCCCAGAATACACCCCCCCCATCAACTGCCCAGAATACACCCCCCCCAATCAACTGCCCAGAATACACCCCCCATCAACTGCCCAGAATACACCCCCCCCATCAACTGCCCAGAATACACCCCCCCATCTACTGCCCAGAGTACACCCCCCATCAACTGCCCAGAATACACCCCCCATCAACTGCCCAGAATACACCCCCCCATCAACTGCCCAGAATACACCCCCCAATCAACTGCCCAAAATACACCCCCCCCATCAACTGCCCAAAATACACCCCCCCCCATCAACTGCCCAGAATACACCCCCTCCCCCATCAACTGACCAGAATACACCCCCCCATCAACTGCCCAGATTACACCCCCCATCAACTGCCCAGAATACACCCCCCATCAACTGCCGAGAATACACCCCCCCATCAACTGCCCAGAATACACCCCCCCATCAACTGCCCAGAATACACCCCCCCATCAACTGCCCAGAATACACCCCCCAATCAACTGCCCAAAATACACCCCCCCATTAACTGTCCAGAATACACCCCCCAATAAACTGCCCAGAATACACCCCCCAATCAACTGCCCAAAATACACCCCCCCATCAACTGCCCAGAATACACCCCCAAATCTACTGCCCAGAATACACCCCCCCATCAACTGCCAGAATACACCCCCCAATCAACTGCCCAAAATACACCCCCCCATCAACTGCCCAGAATACACCCCCCAATCAACTGCCCAAAATATACCCCCCCATCAACTGCCCAAAATATACCCCCCCATCAACTGCCCAGAATACACCCCCCAATCAACTGCCCAAAATACACCCCCCCATTAACTGTCCAGAATACACCCCCCAATAAACTGCCCAGAATACACCCCCCAATCAACTGCCCAAAATACACCCCCCCCCCATCAACTGCCCAGAATACACCCCCAAATCTACTGCCCAGAATACACCCCCCCATCAACTGCCAGAATACACCCCCCAATCAACTGCCCAAAATACACCCCCCCATCAACTGCCCAGAATACACCCCCCAATCAACTGCCCAAAATATACCCCCCCATCAACTGCCCAAAATATACCCCCCCATCAACTGCCCAAAATACACCCCCCCATCAACTGCCCAAAATACACCCCCCCCATCAACTGCCCAGAATACACCCCCTCCCCCATCAACTGCCCAGAATACACCCCCCCATCAACTGCCCAGAATACACCCCCCCATCAACTGCCCAGATTACACCCCCATCAACTGCCCAGAATACACCCCCCATCAACTGCCCAGAATACACCCCCCATCAACTGCACAGAATACACCCCCCCATCAACTGTCCAAAATACACCCCCCCATCAACTGCCCAAAATACACCCCCCCATCAACTACCCAGAATACACCCCCCCAACAACTGCCCAGAATACACCCCCCCCATCAACTGCCCAGAATACACCCCCCATCAAATGCCCAGAATACACCCCCCCATCAACTGCCCAGAATACACCCCCCCATCAACTGCCCAGAATACACCCCCCATCAACTGCCCAGATTACACCCCCCATCAACTGCCCAGAATACACCCCCCATCAACTGCCGAGAATACACCTCTCCATCAACTGCCCAGAATACACCCCCCCATCAACTGCCCAGAATACACCCACCCATCAACTGCCCAGAATACACCCCCCCATCAACTGCCCAGAATACACCCCCCCATCAACTGCCCAGAATACACCCCCCCATCAACTGCCCAGAATACACCCCCCATCAACTGCCCAGAATACACCCCCCCCATCAACTGCCAGAATACACCCCCCAATCAACTGCCCAAAATACACCCCCCCATCAACTGCCCAGAATACACACCCCAATCAACTGCCCAAAATATACCCCCCCATCAACTGCCCAGAATACACCCCCCCATCAACTGCCCAGAATACACCCCCTCCCCCATCAACTGCCCAGAATACACCCCCTCCCCCATCAACTGCCCAGAATACACCCCCCCCATCAACTGCCCAGATTACACCCCCATCAACTGCCCAGAATACACCCCCCATCTACTGCCCAGAATACACCCCCCATCAACTGCCCAGAATACACCCCCCCATCAACTGCCCAGAATACACCCCCCATCAACTGCCCAGAATACACCCCCCCCATCAACTGCCCAGAATACACCCCCCCATCAACTGCCCGGAATACACCCCCCCAATCAACTAACCAGAATACACCCCCCATCAACTGCCCAGAATACACCCCCCCATCAACTGCCCAGAATACACCCCCCCCATCAACTGCCCAGAATACACCCCCCATCAACTGCCCAGAATACACCCCCCCATCAACTGCCCAGAATACACCCCCCCATCAACTGCCCAGAATACACCCCCCATCAACTGCCCAGAATACACCCCCCAATCAACTGCCCAAAATACGACCCCCCCATCAACTGCCCAAAATACACCCCCCCATCAACTGCCCAGAATACACCCCCTCCCCCATCAACTGCCCAGAATACACCCCCCCATCAACTGCCCAGAATACACCACCCCATCAACTGCCCAGATTACACCCCCATCAACTGCCCAGAATACACCCCCCATCAACTGCCCAGAATACACCCCCCATCAACTGCACAGAATACACCCCCCCATCAACTGCCCAGAATACACCCACCCATCAACTGCCCAGAATACACCCCCCATCAACTGCCCAAAATACACCCCCCAATCAACTTCCCAAAATATACCCCCCCATCAACTGCCCAGAATACACCCCCCCATCAACTGCCCAGAATACACCCCCCCCCATCAACTGCCCAGAATACACACACACACCCCCCATCAACTGCCCAGATTACACCCCCATCAACTGCCCAGAATACACCCCCCATCAACTGCCCAGAATACACCCCCCATCAACTGCACAGAATACACCCCCCCCATCAACTGCCCAGAATACACCCCCCATCAACTGCCCAGAATACACCCCCCCCCATCAACTGCCCAGAATACACCCCCCCATCAACTGCCCAGAATACACCCCCCCATCAACTGCCCAGAATACACCCCCCAATCAGCTGCCCAAAATACACCCCCCATCAACTGCCCACAATACACCCCCAATCAACTGCCCAGAATACACCCCCCAATCAACTGCCCAAAATACACCCCCCATCAACTGCCCAGAATACACCCCCAAATCTACTGCCCAGAATACACCCCCCCCATCAACTGCCAGAATACACCCCCCAATCAACTGCCCAAAATACACCCCCCCATCAACTGCCCAGAATACACCCCCCAATCAACTGCCCAAAATATACCCCCCATCAACTGCCCAGAATACACCCCCCCCATCAACTGCCCAGAATACACCCCCTCCCCCATCAACTGCCCAGAATACACCCCCCCATCAACTGCCCAGAATACACCCCCCCATCAACTGCCCAGATTACACCCCCATCAACTGCCCAGAATACACCCCCCCATCAACTGCCCAGAATACACCCCCCCATCAACTGCCCAGAATACACCCCCCCCATCAACTGCCCAGAATACACCCCCCCCCATCAACTGCCCAGAATACACCCCCCCCAATCAACTGCCCAGAATACACCCCCCATCAACTGCCCAGAATACACCCCCCATCAACTGCCCAGAATACACCCCCCCATCTACTGCCCAGAATACACCCCCCATCAACTGCCCAGAATACACCCCCCATCAACTGCCCAGAATACACCCCCCCATCAACTGCCCAGAATACACCCCCCAATCAACTGCCCAAAATACACCCCCCCATCAACTGCCCAAAATACACCCCCCCCCATCAACTGCCCAGAATACACCCCCTCCCCCATCAACTGACCAGAATACACCCCCCCATCAACTGCCCAGATTACACCCCCCATCAACTGCCCAGAATACACCCCCCATCAACTGCCGAGAATACACCCCCCCATCAACTGCCCAGAATACACCCCCCCATCAACTGCCCAGAATACACCCCCCCATCAACTGTCCAGAATACACCCCCCAATAAACTGCCCAGAATACACCCCCCAATCAACTGCCCAAAATACACCCCCCCCCATCAACTGCCCAGAATACACCCCCAAATCTACTGCCCAGAATACACCCCCCCCATCAACTGCCAGAATACACCCCCCAATCAACTGCCCAAAATACACCCCCCATCAACTGCCCAGAATACACCCCCCAATCAACTGCCCAAAATACACCCCCCCATCAACTACCCAGAATACACCCCCCCAACAACTGCCCAGAATACACCCCCCCCCATCAACTGCCCAGAATACACCCCCCCATCAACTGCCCAGAATACACCCCCCATCAACTGCCCAGATTACACCCCCCATCAACTGCCCAGAATACACCCCCCATCAACTGCCAAGAATACACCCCCCCATCAACTGCCCAGAATACACCCCCCCATCAACTGCCCAGAATACACCCACCCATCAACTGCCCAGAATACACCCCCCCATCAACTGCCCAGAATACACCCCCCCATCAACTGCCCAGAATACACCCCCCCATCAACTGCCCAGAATACACCCCCCCCATCTACTGCCCGGAATACACCCCCCCCATCAACTGCCAGAATACACCCCCCAATCAACTGCCCAAAATACACCCCCCCCATCAACTGCCCAGAATACACCCCCCAATCAACTGCCCAAAATACACCCCCCCCATCAACTGCCCAGAATACATCCCCCCATCTACTGCCCAGAATACACCCCCCAATCAACTGCCCAGAATACACCCCCCAATCAACTGCCCAAAATACACCCCCCCATCAACTGCCCAGAATACACCCCCCAATCAACTGCCCAGAATACACCCCCCAATCAACTGCCCAAAATACACCCCCCCATCAACTGCCCATAATACACCCCCCCATCAACTGCCCAGAAAACACACCCCCCATCAACTGCCCAGAAAACACACCCCCCATCAACTGCCCAGAATACACTCCCCCCCATCAACTGCACAGAATACACCTCACCCATCAACTGCCCAGAATACACCCCCCATCAACTGCCCAGATTACACCCCCCATTAACTGCCCAGAATACACCCCCCAATCAACTGCCCAAAATACACCCCCCCATCAACTGCCCAGAATACACCCCCCCCATCAACTGCCCAGAATACACCCCCCCATCAACTGCCCAGAATACACCCCCCCATCAACTGCCCAGAATACACCCCCCCCCATCAACTGCCCAGAATACACCCCCCATCAACTGCCCAGAATACACCCCCCCATCAACTGCCCAGAATACACCCCCCAATCAGCTGCCCAAAATACACCCCCCATCAACTGCCCACAATACACCCCCAATCAACTGCCCAGAATACACCCCCCAATCAACTGCCCAAAATACACCCCCCCATCAACTGCCCAGAATACACCCCCAAATCTACTGCCCAGAATACACCCCCCCCATCAACTGCCAGAATACACCCCCCAATCAACTGCCCAAAATACACCCCCCCATCAACTGCCCAGAATACACCCCCCAATCAACTGCCCAAAATATACCCCCCATCAACTGCCCAGAATACACCCCCCCCATCAACTGCCCAGAATACACCCCCTCCCCCATCAACTGCCCAGAATACACCCCCATCAACTGCCCAGAATACACCCCCCCATCAACTGCCCAGATTACACCCCCATCAACTGCCCAGAATACACCCCCCCATCAACTGCCCAGAATACACCCCCCCCCATCAACTGCCCAGAATACACCCCCCCCATCAACTGCCCAGAATACACCCCCCCCCATCAACTGCCCAGAATACACCCCCCCATCTACTGCCCAGAATACACCCCCCATCAACTGCCCAGAATACACCCCCCATCAACTGCCCAGAATACACCCCCCATCAACTGCCCAGAATACACCCCCCAATCAACTGCCCAAAATACACCCCCCCATCAACTGCCCAAAATACACCCCCCCCCATCAACTGCCCAGAATACACCCCCTCCCCCATCAACTGACCAGAATACACCCCCCATCAACTGCCCAGATTACACCCCCCATCAACTGCCCAGAATACACCCCCCATCAACTGCCGAGAATACACCCCCCCATCAACTGCCCAGAATACACCCCCCCATCAACTGCCCAGAATACACCCCCCCATCAACTGTCCAGAATACACCCCCCAATAAACTGCCCAGAATACACCCCCCAATCAACTGCCCAAAATACACCCCCCCCATCAACTGCCCAGAATACACCCCCCCATCAACTGCCCAGAATACACCCCCTCCCCCATCAACTGCCCAGAATACACCCCCCATCAACTGCCCAGAATACACCCCCCCCATCAACTGCCCAGATTACACCCCCATCAACTGCCCAGAATACACCCCCCCATCAACTGCCCAGAATACACCCCCCATCAACTGCACAGAATACACCCCCCCATCAACTGTCCAGAATACACCCCCCCCCATCAACTGCCCAGAATACACCCCCCCATCAACTGCCCAGAATACACCCCCCATCAACTGCACAGAATACACCCCCCCATCAACTGTCCAGAATACACCCCCCCCCATCAACTGCCCAGAATACACCCCCCCATCAACTACCCAGAATACACCCCCCCATCAACTGCCCAGAATACACCCCCCCATCAACTGCCCAGAATACACCCCCCCATCAACTGCCCAGAATACCCCCCCCATCAACTGCCCAGAATACACCCCCCAATCAACTGCCCAAAATACGACCCCCCCCATCAACTGCCCAAAATACACCCCCCCATCAACTGCCCAGAATACACCCCCTCCCCCATCAACTGCCCAGAATACACCCCCCCATCAACTGCCCAGAATACACCCCCCCATCAACTGCCCAGATTACACCCCCCCATCAACTGCCCAGAATACACCACCCCATCAACTGCCCAGATTACACCCCCATCAACTGCCCAGAATACACCCCCCCATCAACTGCCCAGAATACACCCCCCCATCAACTGCCCAGAATACACCCCCCCATCAACTGCCCAGAATACACCCCCCCATCAACTGCCCAGAATACACCCCCCCAATCAACTGCCCAGAATACACCCCCCCATCAACTGCCCAAAATACACACCCCCCCATCAACTGCCCAGAATACACCCCCCTCCCCCATCAACTGCCCAGAATACACCCCCCCATCAACTGCCCAGAATACACCCCCCCCCATCAACTGCCCAGAATACACCCCCCCATCAACTGCCCAGAATACACCCCCCCATCAACTGCCCAGATTACACCCCCCCCTCAACTGCCCAGAATACACCCCCCCATCAACTGCCCAGAATACACCCCCCATCAACTGCCCAGAATACACCCCCCAATCAACTGCCCAAAATACGACCCCCCATCAACTGCCCAAAATACACCCCCCATCAACTGCCCAGAATACACCCCCTCCCCCATCAACTGCCCAGAATACACCCCCCATCAACTGCCCAGAATACACCCCCCATCAACTGCCCAGATTACACCCCCATCAACTGCCCAGAATACACCCCCCATCAACTGCCCAGAATACACTCCCCATCAACTGCACAGAATACACCCCCCCCATCAACTGCCCAGAATACACCCCCCCCATAAACTGCCCAGAATACACCCCCCAATCAACTGCCCAGAATACACCCCCCAATCAACTGCCCAAAATACACCCCCCCATCAACTGCCCACAATACACCCCCCCATCAACTGCCCACAATACACCCCCCCATCAAATGCCCAGAATACACCTCCCCCCATCAACTGCCCAGAATACACCCCCAAATCAACTGCCCAGAATACACCCCCCAATCAACTACCCAGAATACACCCCCAAAATCTACTGCCCAGAATACACCCCCCCATCAACTGCCAGAATACACCCCCAATCAACTGCCCAAAATACACCCCCCCATCAACTGCCCAGAATACACCCCCCAATCAACTGCCCAGAATACACCCCCCAATCAACTGCCCAAAATATACCCCCCCATCAACTGCCCAGAATACACCCCCCCATCAAACTGCCCAGAATACACCCCTTCCCCCATCAACTGCCCAGAATACACCCCCCCCATCAACTGCCCAGAATACACCCCCCCATCAACTGCCCAGATTACACCCCCATCAACTGCCCAGAATACACACCCCCATCAACTGACCAGAATACACCCCCCATCAACTGCACAGAATACACCCCCATCAACTGCCCAGATTACACCCCCCATCAACTGCCCAGAATACACCCCCCATCAACTGCCAAGAATACACCCCCCCATCAACTGCCCAGAATACACCCCCCCATCAACTGCCAGAATACACCCACCCATCAACTGCCCAGAATACACCCCCCCATCAACTGCCCAGAATACACCCCCCCATCAACTGCCCAGAATACACCCCCCCCATCAACTGCCCAGAATACACCCCCCCCCATCTACTGCCCGGAATACACCCCCCCATCAACTGCCAGAATACACCCCCCAATCAACTGCCCAAAATACACCCCCCCCCATCAACTGCCCAGAATACACCCCCCAATCAACTGCCCAAAATACACCCCCCCCATCAACTGCCCAGAATACATCCCCCCATCTACTGCCCAGAATACACCCCCCAATCAACTGCCCAGAATACACCCCCCAATCAACTGCCCAAAATACACCCCCCCATCAACTGCCCAGAATACACCCCCCAATCAACTGCCCAGAATACACCCCCCAATCAACTGCCCAAAATACACCCCCCCATCAACTGCCCATAATACACCCCCCCATCAACTGCCCAGAAAACACACCCCCCATCAACTGCCCAGAAAAACACACCCCCATCAACTGCCCAGAATACACTCCCCCCCATCAACTGCACAGAATACACCTCACCCATCAACTGCCCAGAATACACCCCCCATCAACTGCCCAGATTACACCCCCCATTAACTGCCCAGAATACACCCCCCAATCAACTGCCCAAAATACACCCCCCATCAACTGCCCAGAATACACCCCCCCATCAACTGCCCAGAATACACCCCCCATCAACTGCCCAGAATACACCCCCCCCATCAACCTGCCCAGAATACACCCCCCCCCATCAACTGCCCAGAATACACCCCCCATCAACTGCCCAGAATACACCCCCCCATCAACTGCCCAGAATACACCCCCCAATCAGCTGCCCAAAATACACCCCCCATCAACTGCCCACAATACACCCCCAATCAACTGCCCAGAATACACCCCCCAATCAACTGCCCAAAATACACCCCCCCATCAACTGCCCAGAATACACCCCCAAATCTACTGCCCAGAATACACCCCCCCCATCAACTGCCAGAATACACCCCCCAATCAACTGCCCAAAATACACCCCCCCATCAACTGCCCAGAATACACCCCCCAATCAACTGCCCAAAATATACCCCCCATCAACTGCCCAGAATACACCCCCCCCCATCAACTGCCCAGAATACACCCCCTCCCCCATCAACTGCCCAGAATACACCCCCCATCAACTGCCCAGAATACACCCCCCCATCAACTGCCCAGATTACACCCCCATCAACTGCCCAGAATACACCCCCCCATCAACTGCCCAGAATACACCCCCCCCCCATCAACTGCCCAGAATACACCCCCCCCCATCAACTGCCCAGAATACACCCCCCCCCATCAACTGCCCAGAATACACCCCCCCATCTACTGCCCAGAATACACCCCCCATCAACTGCCCAGAATACACCCCCCATCAACTGCCCAGAATACACCCCCCATCAACTGCCCAGAATACACCCCCCAATCAACTGCCCAAAATACACCCCCCATCAACTGCCCAAAATACACCCCCCCCCCATCAACTGCCCAGAATACACCCCCTCCCCCATCAACTGACCAGAATACACCCCCCCATCAACTGCCCAGATTACACCCCCCATCAACTGCCCAGAATACACCCCCCATCAACTGCCGAGAATACACCCCCCCATCAACTGCCCAGAATACACCCCCCCATCAACTGCCCAGAATACACCCCCCCATCAACTGTCCAGAATACACCCCCCAATAAACTGCCCAGAATACACCCCCCAATCAACTGCCCAAAATACACCCCCCCCATCAACTGCCCAGAATACACCCCCAAATCTACTGCCCAGAATACACCCCCCATCAACTGCCAGAATACACCCCCCAATCAACTGCCCAAAATAACACCCCCCATCAACTGCCCAGAATACACCCCCCAATCAACTGCCCAAAATATACCCCCCCATCAACTGCCCAAAATACACCCCCCCATCAACTGCCCAAAATACACCCCCCCATCAACTGCCCAGAATACACCCCCTCCCCCATCAACTGCCCAGAATACACCCCCCATCAACTGCCCAGAATACACCCCCCCCATCAACTGCCCAGATTACACCCCCATCAACTGCCCAGAATACACCCCCCCATCAACTGCCCAGAATACACCCCCCATCAACTGCACAGAATACACCCCCCCATCAACTGTCCAGAATACACCCCCCCCCATCAACTGCCCAGAATACACCCCCCCATCAACTACCCAGAATACACCCCCCCAACAACTGCCCAGAATACACCCCCTCCCCATCAACTGCCCAGAATACACCCCCCCATCAACTGCCCAGAATACACCCCCCCATCAACTGCCCAGAATACACCCCCCCATCAACTGCCCAGAATACCCCCCCATCAACTGCCCAGAATACACCCCCCAATCAACTGCCCAAAATACGACCCCCCCCATCAACTGCCCAAAATACACCCCCCCATCAACTGCCCAGAATACACCCCCTCCCCCATCAACTGCCCAGAATACAACCCCCCATCAACTGCCCAGAATACACCCCCCCATCAACTGCCCAGATTACACCCCCCCCATCAACTGCCCAGAATACACCACCCCCATCAACTGGCCCAGATTACACCCCCATCAACTGCCCAGAATACACCCCCCCATCAACTGCCCAGAATACACCCCCCCCATCAACTGCCCAGAATACACCCCCCCATCAACTGCCCAGAATACACCCCCCCATCAACTGCCCAGAATACACCCCCCCAATCAACTGCCCAGAATACACCCCCCCATCAACTGCCCAAAATACACACCCCCCCATCAACTGCCCCAGAATACACCCCCTCCCCCATCAACTGCCCAGAATACACCCCCCCATCAACTGCCCAGAATACACCCCCCCCCATCAACTGCCCAGAATACACCCCCCCATCAACTGCCCAGAATACACCCCCCCCATCAACTGCCCAGATTACACCCCCCCCCCCAACTGCCCAGAATACACCCCCCCATCAACTGCCCAGAATACACCCCCCATCAACTGCCCAGAATACACCCCCCAATCAACTGCCCAAAATACGACCCCCCATCAACTGCCCAAAATACACCCCATCAACTGCCCAGAATACACCCCCTCCCCCATCAACTGCCCAGAATACACCCCCCCATCAACTGCCCAGAATACACCCCCCCATCAACTGCCCAGATTACACCCCCATCAACTGCCCAGAATACACCCCCCATCAACTGCCCAGAATACACTCCCCATCAACTGCACAGAATACACCCCCCCATCAACTGCCCAGAATACACCCCCCCCATAAACTGCCCAGAATACACCCCCCCAATCAACTGCCCAGAATACACCCCCCAATCAACTGCCCAAAATACACCCCCCCATCAACTGCCCACAATACACCCCCCCATCAACTGCCCACAATACACCCCCCCATCAAATGCCCAGAATACACCTCCCCCCATCAACTGCCCAGAATACACCCCCAAATCAACTGCCCAGAATACACCCCCCAATCAACTACCCAGAATACACCCCAAAATCTACTGCCCAGAATACACCCCCCCATCAACTGCCAGAATACACCCCCCAATCAACTGCCCAAAATACACCCCCCCATCAACTGCCCAGAATACACCCCCCAATCAACTGCCCAGAATACACCCCCCAATCAACTGCCCAAAAATATACCCCCCCATCAACTGCCCAGAATACACCCCCCCATCAACTGCCCAGAATACACCCCTTCCCCCATCAACTGCCCAGAATACACCCCCCCCATCAACTGCCCAGAATACACCCCCCATCAACTGCCCAGGATTACACCCCCATCAACTGCCCAGAATACACACCCCCATCAACTGCCCAGAATACACCCCCCATCAACTGCACAGAATACACCCCCCCATCAACTGTCCAGAATACACCCCCCCATCAACTGCCCAGAATACACCCCCCAATCAACTGCCCAAAATACACCCCCCCATCAACTACCCAGAATACACCCCCCCAACAACTGCCCAGAATACACCCCCCCCATCAACTGCCCAGAATACACCCCCCATCAAATGCCCAGAATACACCCCCCCATCAACTGCCCAGAATACACCCCCCCATCAACTGCCCAGAATACACCCCCCATCAACTGCCCAGATTACACCCCCCATCAACTGCCCAGAATACACCCCCCATCAACTGCCGAGAATACACCCCCCCATCAACTGCCCAGAATACACCCCCCCATCAACTGCCCAGAATACACCCACCCATCAACTGCCCAGAATACACCCCCCCATCAACTGCCCAGAAAACACCCCCCCATCAACTGCCCAAAATACACCCCCCCATCAACTGCCCAGAATACACCCCCCCATCAACTGCCCAGAATACACCCCCCCATCAACTGCCCAGAATACACCCCCTCCCCCATCAACTGCCCAGAATACACCCCCCCCATCAACTGCCCAGATTACACCCCCATCAACTGCCCAGAATACACCCCCCCATCAACTGCCCAGAATACACCCCCCCCCATCAACTGCCCAGAATACACCCCCCCCATCAACTGCCCGGAATACACCCCCCATCAACTGCCCGGAATACACCCCCCCATCAACTGCCCAGAATACACCCCCCCATCAACTGCCCAGATTACACCCCCCATCAACTGCCCAGAATACACCCCCCATCAACTGCCGAGAATACACCCCCCCATCAACTGCCCAGAATACACCCCCCATCAACTGCCCAGAATACACCCCCCATCAACTGCCCAGAATACACCCCCCAATCAACTGCCCAAAATACACCCCCCCCATCAACTGCCCAGAATACACCCCCAAATCTACTGCCCAGAATACACCCCCCCCCATCAACTGCCATAATACACCCCCCAATCAACTGCCCAAAATACACCCCCCCATCAACTGCCCAGAATACACACCCCAATCAACTGCCCAAAATATACCCCCCCATCAACTGCCCAGAATACACCCCCCCATCAACTGCCCAGAATACACCCCCTCCCCCATCAACTGCCCAGAATACACCCCCTCCCCCATCAACTGCCCAGAATACACCCCCCCATCAACTGCCCAGATTACACCCCCATCAACTGCCCAGAATACACACCCCCATCAACTGCCCAGAAAACACACCCCCCATCAACTGCCCAGAAAACACACCCCCCATCAACTGCCCAGAATAAACTCCCCCCCATCAACTGCACAGAATACACCTCACCCATCAACTGCCCAGAATACACCCCCCCATCAACTGCCCAGAATACACCCCCCAATAAACTGCCCAAAATACACCCCCCCATCAACTGCCCAGAATACACCCCCCAATCAACTGCCCAGAATACACCCCCCAATCAACTGCCCAAAATACACCCCCCCATCAACTGCCCATAATACACCCCCCCATCAACTGCCCAGAAAACACACCCCCCATCAACTGCCCAGAAAACACACCCCCCATCAACTGCCCAGAATACACTCCCCCCCATCAACTGCACAGAATACACCTCACCCATCAACTGCCCAGAATACACCCCCCATCAACTGCCCAGATTACACCCCCCATTAACTGCCCAGAATACACCCCCCAATCAACTGCCCAAAATACACCCCCCATCAACTGCCCAGAATACACCCCCCCCATCAACTGCCCAGAATACACCCCCCCATCAACTGCCCAGAATACACCCCCCCATCAACTGCCCAGAATACACCCCCCCCCCATCAACTGCCCAGAATACACCCCCCATCAACTGCCCAGAATACACCCCCCCATCAACTGCCCAGAATACACCCCCCAATCAGCTGCCCAAAATACACCCCCCATCAACTGCCCACAATACACCCCCAATCAACTGCCCAGAATACACCCCCCAATCAACTGCCCAAAATACACCCCCCCATCAACTGCCCAGAATACACCCCCAAATCTACTGCCCAGAATACACCCCCCCCATCAACTGCCAGAATACACCCCCCAATCAACTGCCCAAAATACACCCCCCCATCAACTGCCCAGAATACACCCCCCAATCAACTGCCCAAAATATACCCCCCATCAACTGCCCAGAATACACCCCCCCCCCCATCAACTGCCCAGAATACACCCCCTCCCCCATCAACTGCCCAGAATACACCCCCCATCAACTGCCCAGAATACACCCCCCCATCAACTGCCAGATTACACCCCCATCAACTGCCCAGAATACACCCCCCCCATCAACTGCCCAGAATACACCCCCCCCCATCAACTGCCCAGAATACACCCCCCCCATCAACTGCCCAGAATACACCCCCCCCCATCAACTGCCCAGAATACACCCCCCCATCTACTGCCCAGAATACACCCCCCATCAACTGCCCAGAATACACCCCCCATCAACTGCCCAGAATACACCCCCCATCAACTGCCCAGAATACACCCCCCAATCAACTGCCCAAAATACACCCCCCATCAACTGCCCAAAATACACCCCCCCCCCATCAACTGCCCAGAATACACCCCCTCCCCCATCAACTGACCAGAATACACCCCCCCATCAACTGCCCAGATTACACCCCCCATCAACTGCCCAGAATACACCCCCCATCAACTGCCGAGAATACACCCCCCCATCAACTGCCCAGAATACACCCCCCCATCAACTGCCCAGAATACACCCCCCCATCAACTGTCCAGAATACACCCCCCAATAAACTGCCCAGAATACACCCCCCAATCAACTGCCCAAAATACACCCCCCCCATCAACTGCCCAGAATACACCCCCAAATCTACTGCCCAGAATACACCCCCCCCATCAACTGCCAGAATACACCCCCCAATCAACTGCCCAAAATACACCCCCCATCAACTGCCCAGAATACACCCCCAATCAACTGCCCAAAATATACCCCCCCATCAACTGCCCAAAATACACCCCCCCATCAACTGCCCAAAATACACCCCCCCATCAACTGCCCAGAATACACCCCCTCCCCCATCAACTGCCCAGAATACACCCCCCATCAACTGCCCAGAATACACCCCCCCCCCATCAACTGCCCAGATTACACCCCCATCAACTGCCCAGAATACACCCCCCCATCAACTGCCCAGAATACACCCCCCATCAACTGCACAGAATACACCCCCCCATCAACTGTCCAGAATACACCCCCCCCCCATCAACTGCCCAGAATACACCCCCCCATCAACTACCCAGAATACACCCCCCCAACAACTGCCCAGAATACACCCCCTCCCCCATCAACTGCCCAGAATACACCCCCATCAACTGCCCAGAATACACCCCCCCATCAACTGCCCAGAATACACCCCCCCATCAACTGCCCAGAATACCCCCCCCATCAACTGCCCAGAATACACCCCCCAATCAACTGCCCAAAATACGACCCCCCCCATCAACTGCCCAAAATACACCCCCCCATCAACTGCCCAGAATACACCCCCTCCCCCATCAACTGCCCAGAATACACCCCCCCATCAACTGCCCAGAATACACCCCCCCCATCAACTGCCCAGATTACACCCCCCCATCAACTGCCCAGAATACACCACCCCATCAACTGCCCAGATTACACCCCCATCAACTGCCCAGAATACACCCCCCCATCAACTGCCCAGAATACACCCCCCCATCAACTGCCCAGAATACACCCCCCCATCAACTGCCCAGAATACACCCCCCCATCAACTGCCCAGAATACACCCCCCCAATCAACTGCCCAGAATACACCCCCCCATCAACTGCCCAAAATACACACCCCCCCATCAACTGCCCAGAATACACCCCCTCCCCCATCAACTGCCCAGAATACACCCCCCCATCAACTGCCCAGAATACACCCCCCCCATCAACTGCCCAGAATACACCCCCCCATCAACTGCCCAGAATACACCCCCCCATCAACTGCCCAGATTACACCCCCCCCCTCAACTGCCCAGAATACACCCCCCCATCAACTGCCCAGAATACACCCCCCATCAACTGCCCAGAATACACCCCCCCAATCAACTGCCCAAAATACGACCCCCCATCAACTGCCCAAAATACACCCCCCATCAACTGCCCAGAATACACCCCCTCCCCATCAACTGCCCAGAATACACCCCCCCATCAACTGCCCAGAATACACCCCCCCATCAACTGCCCAGATTACACCCCCATCAACTGCCCAGAATACACCCCCCATCAACTGCCCAGAATACACTCCCCATCAACTGCACAGAATACACCCCCCCATCAACTGCCCAGATACACCCCCCCATAAACTGCCCAGAATACACCCCCCAATCAACTGCCCAGAATACACCCCCCAATCAACTGCCCAAAATACACCCCCCCATCAACTGCCCACAATACACCCCCCCATCAACTGCCCACAATACACCCCCCACCCCCCCATCAAATGCCCAGAATACACCTCCCCCCCATCAACTGCCCAGAATACACCCCCAAATCAACTGCCCAGAATACACCCCCCAATCAACTACCCAGAATACACCCCAAAATCTACTGCCCAGAATACACCCCCCCATCAACTGCCAGAATACACCCCCCAATCAACTGCCCAAAATACACCCCCCCATCAACTGCCCAGAATACACCCCCCAATCAACTGCCCAGAATACACCCCCCAATCAACTGCCCAAAATATACCCCCCCATCAACTGCCCAGAATACACCCCCCCATCAACTGCCCAGAATACACCCCTTCCCCCATCAACTGCCCAGAATACACCCCCCCCATCAACTGCCCAGAATACACCCCCCATCAACTGCCCAGATTACACCCCCATCAACTGCCCAGAATACACACCCCCATCAACTGCCCAGAATACACCCCCCATCAACTGCACAGAATACACCCCCCCATCAACTGTCCAGAATACACCCCCCCATCAACTGCCCAGAATACACCCCCCAATCAACTGCCCAAAATACACCCCCCCATCAACTACCCAGAATACACCCCCCCAACAACTGCCCAGAATACACCCCCCCCATCAACTGCCCAGAATACACCCCCCATCAAATGCCCAGAATACACCCCCCCATCAACTGCCCAGAATACACCCCCCCATCAACTGCCCAGAATACACCCCCCATCAACTGCCCAGATTACACCCCCCATCAACTGCCCAGAATACACCCCCCATCAACTGCCGAGAATACACCCCCCCATCAACTGCCCAGAATACACCCCCCCATCAACTGCCCAGAATACACCCACCCATCAACTGCCCAGAATACACCCCCCCATCAACTGCCCAGAATACACCCCCCCATCAACTGCCCAAAATACACCCCCCCATCAACTGCCCAGAATACACCCCCCCATCAACTGCCCAGAATACACCCCCCCATCAACTGCCCAGAATACACCCCCTCCCCCATCAACTGCCCAGAATACACCCCCATCAACTGCCAGATTACACCCATCAACTGCCCAGAATACACCCCCCCATCAACTGCCCAGAATACACCCCCCCATCAACTGCCCAGAATACAACCCCCCCATCAACTGCCCAGAATACACCCCCCCCATCAACTGCCCAGAATACACCCCCCCATCAACTGCCCGGAATACACCCCCCCATCAACTGCCCAGAATACACCCCCCCATCAACTGCCCAGATTACACCCCCCATCAACTGCCCAGAATACACCCCCCATCAACTGCCGAGATACACCCCCCATCAACTGCCCAGAATACACCCCCCCATCAACTGCCCAGAATACACCCCCCCATCAACTGCCCAGAATACACCCCCCCATCAACTGCCCAAATACACCCCCCCCATCAACTGCCCAAAATACACCCCACAAATCTACTGCCCAGAATACAACCCCCCCCATCAACTGCCATAATACACCCCCCAATCAACTGCCCAAAATACACCCCCCCATCAACTGCCCAGAATACACACCCCAATCAACTGCCCAAAATATACCCCCCCATCAACTGCCCAGAATACACCCCCCCATCAACTGCCCAGAATACACCCCCTCCCCCATCAACTGCCCAGAATACACCCCCTCCCCCATCAACTGCCCAGAATACACCCCCCCATCAACTGCCCAGATTACACCCCCATCAACTGCCCAGAATACACACCCCCATCAACTGCCCAGAAAACACACCCCCCATCAACTGCCCAGAAAAACACACCCCCCATCAACTGCCCAGAATAAACTCCCCCCCATCAACTGCACAGAATACACCTCACCCATCAACTGCCCAGAATACACCCCCCATCAACTGCCCAGATTACACCCCCCCATTAACTGCCCAAAATACACCCCCCAATCAACTGCCCAAAATACACCCCCCCATCAACTGCCCAGAATACACCCCCCCCATCAACTGCCCAGAATACACCCCCCATCAACTGCCCAGAATACACCCCCCCAATCAACTGCCCAGAATACAACCCCCCCATCAACTGCCCAGAATACACCCCCCATCAACTGCCCAGAATACACCCCCCCATCAACTGCTCAGATTACACCCCCCATCAACTGCCCAGAATACACCCCCCATCAACTGCCCAGAATACACCCCCCATCAACTGCCCAGAATACACCCCCCATCAACTGCCCAGAATACATCCCCCCATCAAATGCCCAGAATACACCCCCCAATCAGCTGCCCAAAATACACCCCCATCAACTGCCCACAATACACCCCCAATCAACTGCCCAGAATACACCCCCCAATCAACTGCCCAAAATACACCCCCCCAACAACTGCCCAGAATACACCCCCAAATCTACTGCCCAGAATACACCCCCCCATCAACTGCCAGAATACACCCCCCAATCAACTGCCCAAAATACACCCCCCCCATCAACTGCCCAGAATACACCCCCCCAATCAACTGCCCAAAATATACCCCCCATCAACTGCCCAGAATACACCCCCCCCAATCAACTGCCCAGAATACACCCCCCATCAACTGCCCAGAATACACCCCCCCCATCAACTGCCCAGAATACACCCCCCATCAACTGCCCAGAATACACACCCCAATCAACTGCCCAAAATATACCCCCCCATCAACTGCCCAGAATACACCCCCCCATCAACTGCCCAGAATACACCCCCTCCCCATCAACTGCCCAGAATACACCCCCTCCCCCATCAACTGCCCAGAATACACCCCCCCATCAACTGCCCAGATTACACCCCCATCAACTGCCCAGAATACACACCCCCATCAACTGCCCAGAATACACCCCCCCATCAACTGCACAGAATACCCCCCCCATCAACTGCCCAGAATACACACCCCCCCCATCAACTGCCCAGAATACACCCCCCCAATCAACTGCCCAGAATACACCCCCCATCAACTGCCCAGAATACACCCCCCCCATCAACTGCCCAGAATACACCCCCATCTACTGCCCAGAATACACCCCCCCCCATCTACTGCCCAGAATACACCCCCCCATCAACTGCCCAGAATACACCCCCCCCATCTACTGCCCAAAATACACCCCCCCCCATCAACTGCCCAGAATACACCCCCCCATCTACTGCCCAGAATACACCCCCCAATCAACTGCCCAAAATACACCCCCCATCAACTGCCCAGAATACACCCCCCAATCAACTGCCCAGAATACACCCCCCAATCAACTGCCCAAAATACACCCCCCCCATCAACTGCCCATAATACACCCCCCATCAACTGCCCAGAAAACACACCCCCCCATCAACTGCCCAGAAAACACACCCCCCCATCAACTGCCCAGAATACACTCCCCCCCATCAACTGCACAGAATACACCTCACCCATCAACTGCCCAGAATACACCCCCCCATCAACTGCCCAGATTACACCCCCCATTAACTGCCCAAAATACACCCCCCAATCAACTGCCCAAAATACACCCCCCCATCAACTGCCCAGAATACACCCCCCCCATCAACTGCCCAGAATACACCCCCCCATCAACTGCCCAGAATACACCCCCCCATCAACTGCCCAGAATACAACCCCCCCCCCCATCAACTGCCCAGAATACACCCCCATCAACTGCCCAGAATACACCCCCCCCATCAACTGCTCAGATTACACCCCCCATCAACTGCCCAGAATACACCCCCCATCAACTGCCCAGAATACACCCCCCATCAACTGCCCAGAATACACCCCCCCATCAACTGCCCAGAAATACATCCCCCCATCAAATGCCCAGAATACACCCCCCAATCAGCTGCCCAAAATACACCCCCATCAACTGCCCACAATACACCCCCAATCAACTGCCCAGAATACACCCCCCAATCAACTGCCCAAAATACACCCCCCCATCAACTGCCCAGAATACACCCCCAAATCTACTGCCCAGAATACACCCCCCCCATCAACTGCCAGAATACACCCCCCAATCAACTGCCCAAAATACACCCCCCCATCAACTGCCCAGAATACACCCCCCAATCAACTGCCCAAAATATACCCCCCATCAACTGCCCAGAATACACCCCCCCAATCAACTGCCCAGAATACACCCCCCATCAACTGCCCAGAATACACCCCCCATCAACTGCCCAGAATACACCCCCCCATCTACTGCCCAGAATACACCCCCCATCAACTGCCCAAAATACACCCCCCCATCAACTGCCCAGAATACACCCCCCAATCAACTGCCCAAAATATACCCCCCATCAACTGCCCAGAATACACCCCCCCCATCAACTGCCCAGAATACACCCCCTCCCCCATCAACTGCCCAGAATACACCCCCCCATCAACTGCCCAGAATACACCCCCCATCAACTGCCCAGATTACACCCCCATCAACTGCCCAGAATACACCCCCCCCATCAACTGCCCAGAATACACCCCCCCATCAACTGCCCAGAATACACCCCCCCCATCAACTGCACAGAATACACCCCCCCATCAACTGCCCAGAATACACCCCCCCCAATCAACTGCCCAGAATACACCCCCCATCAACTGCCCAGAATACACCCCCCCCATCAACTGCCCAGAATACACCCCCCCATCTACTGCCCAGAATACACCCCCCATCAACTGCCCAGAATACACCCCCGCATCAACTGCCCAGAATACACCCCCCATCAACTGCCCAGAATACACCCCCCAATCAACTGCCCAAAATACACCCCCCCATCAACTGCCCAAAATACACCCCCCCATCAACTGCCCAGAATACACCCCCTCCCCCATCAACTGACCAGAATTACACCCCCCCATCAACTGCCCAGATTACACCCCCCATCAACTGCCCAGAATACACCCCCATCAACTGCCGAGAATACACCCCCCCATCAACTGCCCAGAATACACCCCCCCATCAACTGCCCAGAATACACCCCCCCATCAACTGCCCAGAATACACCCCCCAATCAACTGCCCAAAATACACCCCCCCCATTAACTGTCCAGAATACACCCCCCAATAAACTGCCCAGAATACACCCCCCAATCAACTGCCCAAAATACACCCCCCCCATCAACTGCCCAGAATACACCCCCAAATCTACTGCCCAGAATACACCCCCCCATCACCTGCCAGAATACACCCCCCCAATCAACTGCCCAAAATACACCCCCCCATCAACTGCCCAGAATACACCCCCCAATCAACTGCCCAAAATATACCCCCCCATCAACTGCCCAAAATATACCCCCCCATCAACTGCCCAAAATACACCCCCCATCAACTGCCCAAAATACACCCCCCCCATCAACTGCCCAGAATAACACCCCCCTCCCCCATCAACTGCCCAGAATACACCCCCCCATCAACTGCCCAGAATACACCCCCCCCATCAACTGCCCAGATTACACCCCCATCAACTGCCCAGAATACACCCCCCATCAACTGCCCAGAATACACCCCCCATCAACTGCACAGAATACACCCCCCCATCAACTGTCCAAAATACACCCCCCCCCATCAACTGCCCAAAATACACCCCCCCATCAACTACCCAGAATACACCCCCCCAACAACTGCCCAGAATACACCCCCCATCAACTGCCCAGAATACACCCCCCATCAAATGCCCAGAATACACCCCCCCCATCAACTGCCCAGAATACACCCCCCCATCAACTGCCCAGAATACACCCCCCATCAACTGCCCAGATTACACCCCCCATCAACTGCCCAGAATACACCCCCCATCAACTGCCGAGAATACACCTCTCCATCAACTGCCCAGAATACACCCCCCCATCAACTGCCCAGAATACACCCACCCATCAACTGCCCAGAATACACCCCCCCATCAACTGCCCAGAATACACCCCCCCATCAACTGCCCAGAATACACCCCCCCATCAACTGCCCAGAATACACCCCCCATCAACTGCCCAGAATACACCCCCCCCCATCAACTGCCAGAATACACCCCCCAATCAACTGCCCAAAATACACCCCCCCATCAACTGCCCAGAATACACACCCCAATCAACTGCCCAAAATATACCCCCCCATCAACTGCCCAGAATACACCCCCCCATCAACTGCCCAGAATACACCCCCTCCCCCATCAACTGCCCAGAATACACCCCCCTCCCCCATCAACTGCCCAGAATACACCCCCCCATCAACTGCCCAGATTACACCCCCATCAACTGCCCAGAATACACCCCCCATCTACTGCCCAGAATACACCCCCCCCATCAACTGCCCAGAATACACCCCCCCATCAACTGCCCAGAATACACCCCCCATCAACTGCCCAGAATACACCCCCCCATCAACTGCCCAGAATACACCCCCCCATCAACTGCCCGGAATACACCCCCCCAATCAACTAACCAGAATACACCCCCCATCAACTGCCCAGAATACACCCCCCCCATCAACTGCCCAGAATACACCCCCCCCATCAACTGCCCAGAATACACCCCCCATCAACTGCCCAGAATACACCCCCCATCAACTGCCCAGAATACACCCCCCCATCAACTGCCCAGAATACACCACCCCATCAACTGCCCAGATTACACCCCCATCAACTGCCCAGAATACACCCCCCATCAACTGCCCAGAATACACCCCCCATCAACTGCACAGAATACACCCCCCCATCAACTGCCCAAAATACACACCCCAATCAACTTCCCAAAATATACCCCCCCATCAACTGCCCAGAATACACCCCCCCATCAACTGCCCAGAATACACCCCCCCCATCAACTGCCCAGAATACACACACACACCCCCCATCAACTGCCCAGATTACACCCCATCAACTGCCCAGAATACACCCCCCCATCAACTGCCCAGAATACACCCCCCCATCAACTGCCCAGAATACACCCCCCCCATCAACTGCCCAGAATACACCCCCCATCAACTGCCCAAAATACACCCCCCAATCAACTTCCCAAAATATACCCCCCCATCAACTGCCCAGAATACACCCCCCCATCAACTGCCCAGAATACACCCCCCCCATCAACTGCTCAGAATACACACACACACCCCCCATCAACTGCCCAGATTACACCCCCATCAACAGCCCAGAATACACCCCCCCCAATCAACTGCCCAGAATACACCCCCACCCCATCAACTGCCCAGATTACACCCCCATCAACTGCCCAGAATACACCCCCCCATCAACTGCCCAGAATACACCCCCCATCAACTGCCCAGAATACACCCCCCAATCAACTGCCCAAAATACGACCCCCCCATCAACTGCCCAAAATACACCCCCCCATCAACTGCCCAGAATACACCCCCTCCCCCATCAACTGCCCAGAATACACCCCCCCCATCAACTGCCCAGAATACACCACCCCATCAACTGCCCAGATTACACCCCCATCAACTGCCCAGAATACACCCCCCATCAACTGCCCAGAATACACCCCCCATCAACTGCACAGAATACACCCCCCCATCAACTGCCCAGAATACACCCCCCCATCAACTGCCCAGAATACACCCCCCCATCAACTGCCCAGAATACACCCACCCATCAACTGCCCAGAATACACCCCCCATCAAACTGCCCAAAATACACCCCCCAATCAACTTCCCAAAATATACCCCCCCATCAACTGCCCAGAATACACCCCCCCCATCAACTGCCCAGAATACACCCCCCCCATTAACTGCCCAGAATACACACACACACCCCCCATCAACTGCCCAGATTACACCCCCATCAACTGCCCAGAATACACCCCCCCATCAACTGCCCAGAATACACCCCCCATCAACTGCCCAGAATACACCCCCCCATCAACTGCCCAGATTACACCCCCATCAACTGCCCAGAATACACCCCCCATAAACTGCCCAGAATACACCCCCCAATCAACTGCCCAGAATACACCCCCCAATCAACTGCCCAAAATACACCCCCCCATCAACTGCCCACAATACACCCCCCCCCATCAACTGCCCACAATACAACCCCCCCCCATCAAATGCCCAGAATACACCTCCCCCCATCAACTGCCCAGAATACACCCCCAAATCAACTGCCCAGAATACACCCCCCAATCAACTGCCCAGAATACACCCCCAAATCTACTGCCCAGAATACACCCCCCATCAACTGCCAGAATACACCCTCCAATCAACTGCCCAAAATACACCCCCCCATCAACTGCCCAGAATACACCCCCCAATCAACTGCCCAAAATATACCCCCCCATCAACTGCCCAGAATACACCCCCCCATCAACTGCCCAGAATACACCCCTTCCCCCATCAACTGCCCAGAATACACCCCCCCCCCATCAACTGCCCAGAATACACCCCCCATCAACTGCCCAGATTACACCCCCATCAACTGCCCAGAATACACACCCCCATCAACTGCCCAGAATACACCCCCCATCAACTGCACAGAATACACCCCCCCATCAACTGTCCAGAATACACCCCCCCCATCAACTGCCCAGAATACACCCCCCAATCAACTGCCCAAAATACACCCCCCCATCAACTACCCAGAATACACCCCCCCCAACAACTGCCCAGAATACACCCCCCCCATCAACTGCCCAGAATACACCCCCCATCAAATGCCCAGAATACACCCCCCCATCAACTGCCCAGAATACACCCCCCAATCAACTGCCCAAAATACACCCCCCCCATCAACTGCCCAGAATACACCCCCAAATCTACTGCCCAGAATACACCCCCCCATCAACTGCCAGAATACACCCCCCAATCAACTGCCCAAAATACACCCCCCCATCAACTGCCCAGAATACACCCCCCAATCAACTGCCCAAAATATACCCCCCATCAACTGCCCAAAATATACCCCCCCATCAACTGCCCAAAATACACCCCCCCATCAACTGCCCAAAATACACCCCCCCCCATCAACTGCCCAGAATACACCCCCCTCCCCCATCAACTGCCCAGAATACACCCCCCATCAACTGCCCAGAATACACCCCCCCCATCAACTGCCCAGATTACACCCCCATCAACTGCCCAGAATACACCCCCCATCAACTGCCCAGAATACACCCCCCATCAACTGCACAGAATACACCCCCCCATCAACTGTCCAAAATACACCCCCCCATCAACTGCCCAAAATACACCCCCCCATCAACTACCCAGAATACACCCCCCCAACAACTGCCCAGAATACACCCCCCCCATCAACTGCCCAGAATACACCCCCCATCAAATGCCCAGAATACACCCCCATCAACTGCCAGAATACACCCCCCCATCAACTGCCCAGAATACACCCCCCATCAACTGCCCAGATTACACCCCCCATCAACTGCCCAGAATACACCCCCCATCAACTGCCGAGAATACACCTCTCCATCAACTGCCCAGAATACACCCCCCCATCAACTGCCCAGAATACACCCCCCAATCAACTGCCCAGAATACACCCCCCATCAACTGCCCAGATTACACCCCCATCAACTGCCCAGATTACACCCACCATCAACTGCCCAGAATACACCCCCCCCATCAACTGCCCAGAATACACCCCCCCCCCTCAACTGCCCAGAATACACCCCCCCATCAACTGCCCAGAATACACCCCCCCATCAACTGCCCAGAATACACCCCCCAATCAACTGCCCAAAATACGACCCCCCATCAAACTGCCCAAAATACACCCCCCATCAACTGCCCAGAATACACCCCCTCCCCCATCAACTGCCCAGAATACACCCCCCCCATCAACTGCCCAGAATACACCCCCCCATCAACTGCCCAGATTACACCCCCATCAACTGCCCAGAATACACCCCCCATCAACTGCCCAGAATACACTCCCCATCAACTGCACAGAATACACCCCCCCATCAACTGCCCAGAATACACCCCCCCCCATAAACTGCCCAGAATACACCCCCCAATCAACTGCCCAGAATACACCCCCCAATCAACTGCCCAAAATACACCCCCCCATCAACTGCCCACAATACACCCCCCCCATCAACTGCCCACAATACACCCCCCCATCAAATGCCCAGAATACACCTCCCCCCATCAACTGCCCAGAATACACCC